>CAUDNR010003024.1:1590-13991 GCA_958430865.1 Entrophospora sp. SA101 | reverse complement strand
TTACATAATTTTGGCTACTTTTTCATTAAAAACAATATTTTACAAACCACCATTTTTTTTGAATCACACTGTATATAACACTAACCTGAGGTAAAACTTCTAATACTTTCGTTCTTCTTTCAGTATTTTCTATTTTTGTTAATGCTGAATTAACCACACGGTCTGCTAAGTCTCTAATGCTATTATAAGGAGGAATAATAGTACCTTCCATTGTCAAATAAACAACTGTCGCACCACAGATAGCTTCGAATGATCCTTCCAACAAAAATTTTCAATTTTTATTACTAAATTTGACATGTTGATAATAGTTTTAGAGGGATAAGATTTTTTTTAAATATAAAGAATAAGAATTCAGTAAATCACTATAAAAGCAACAAATATTCATAACTCGAAATACTACCCTTTTTAAACGGTTTCGCATTTTCTCTTTCTGGTTTCATTTAGGTATTTTAAACGACGAATTTCTGGAAGAAAAAAAGATAATGTATTAGTATAAAGTAATGCATGTATTTACGCCAAAAATTTCTCACAAAGAAAATGTATATGTATCATGGGTGATTAGTCGAATTTGGTTAATTGCACAATTAAATTATGCATTATTATGATATCGTACAGCCCGTGATGTCACACAGCATAATAATTATCTGATTGATTATCGAATTCATCAATATGATATGGAAAAGACAATATTAACTATTTCATGCCGTCTCTAAGAAAGATTCCACTAAATACATTTGTAGTAGTAGATTAACTACTGGATTTTGATGGTTGATAATTTTACAAAAGATAAGTTGTATTAATATTGAATTTTCGTTTGATTTAAGCAAAGTGGATAAAAGGATCAACTAGTGAAACCTACCTCCATTTTTATATGTTTTGTAGTGGTCCAAGAATTAAATTCAGATTTCGAGTGGGCTTCCATGAATGTGTAATGTCAAGAAGATATCATTTGTGAATTCTAGTAAATCTGGAAAAAATTATGTTAGGATGGACGCCTAATATTAATAAGCAATCAACAGATCCACACAATCATCATAAAAATTATCACAAGTGTGTGCAAAGATTTTTTTTATTAAAATGCTAAAAATAAATTACACAACCCTGCCATATAATCTAAACCAACAACCCATTTGGGCAGAATTTGAATCATTATATTATTTTGCAGATGACTCAAGCATTTAAAAAATTAATCCCCTGAAAATTATTACAGATGTAGCTATTTCACATTTTTATTAATAACTGAATTATGATTCTTCCATTTCCTCCTCTTTCAAAAAATCCTCAAGAACATCTCTATATTTGCTCCAAAGCCACCGCAAAGCATCTTTGGCTGTTGGTCTATTAAATTTATCCTTTGCCATCAAGTTCATTCTTGCATAAACTTCAATTCATCCAATCCTTGAAGCTCAACAGAGGCTGTCTGAATCAAATACCCAACAGACCAAATATCAACATTCTCATTGTGATGGAATTCAAAAATCTCAGGTGCATGACTTTCTTTAGCTAATTGTGTGTTAGGAATATTTGAAGGAGCATGGCATGCATCATCAAAATCAATAATGAACCAACTGTCTCGATCTATGGACTTTAACACATTATCCCAACAGAGATCGCAATGCATGATTTTCATTTTGTGGAGAGCCTGAGAATGGATATTCGTTTATAAAATACCTACATTTTCAAGATAGCAAACAATGGATGAAATGAAAGATAATAGATGCCTTAAGGGCGGTCAAAACATAACACAAAGTTTTGATTAGTTATTCCTTTGATTGTGGCTTACACATAATGCCCCTTGGTGAAAAAATCATGAATGGAGTTGGTCCTTCCTCTGTATTGACGTGGTTGAGGGAATCAATGAAACGAACTTGACGCTTAATCTTAAGTGATGCTATTTTAGTTGAAAAGGCCAAGCAAATCGTAACTGGGTTAGGAGTTTTTGAAGGAACATTGACATTTAAATAACACCAATAAAATACTTTTGTTCTATAAGTGCACGGTCTTGTCTGGTGCACTTATGGAGGGTTGACTGTACAACTAACTCCCTATTACTATTGATCTGCGTGACATGTTCTGTGACTGTTAAGGTACACAGATAACATCAATAAAATATCAGTGTAATTGTGATGTAATTTCATTACAGACATATTAACTTTGATTAGTTTCATGAAATTTATTTGATCATGTCTGCTTCTAACGAAAAAAGAAAGGTAAACACCAAAAATATATTGAACCTTCCAAATCTATACCGTTTTTCTTATTTATTATCCTTGTTACAGGAAGAGAGAGTATATTCAAGATACCCAAGCTTTTAAAGAAAGGAAAAAAAAAGGTTTGGCTTTGTCATTAACATTCCATCGTTATTAAATGATCAAAATTCATTCTCAATAAACACTTGATATAGCACCCAACCAGCTTGATTAACCTATGCCAATTTCCAATCCACCTGAGACCGTTAGTTCTCTTCTCAAATATGAAACAAGTCCAGGGCAAGCTCTGAAATTTCTAGGTAAAGCTGAAATTTTCAGTTTAGTGTACAAGTAATACATTTGCGATAATTTAACATAATGTCCTTGTAGATCGTGTAGGTCCTGACTTCAAATGGCCTGCTTCAATGAATGTACATGACAGAGGAACAGCTTTTTTTTACATAGCAGGTGAAGATGCTTTGGAATTTGATGGCGAAACAGGATTTAATATGATCGCCTTCTTTGACAATCTAGATAGGGGTACATTCAATGGGCATGAAGATAGCTGGGTATTGATATATAAACAAGAAATTAAAAAGTATGGACCAGCATATACAAGTAAAGAGTTAGAGGATATGGAAAACGAGATGCCCGGTGCAATATACCTACCAATAGATAAAAAGTGCCGTGATGATCTTGTTAAGGTGGCCTCAGCAAGGACTGTACATGCTTGACGTGCTGAAAATGAAAACGAACATATGGTCTGAAATTTGAGTAATTAGATTAATAATTATATCATGAAATAAATATTCATTAAACATCTTGAATTCTAAATAACCGAAATCTCTCATTTAGCCAAAACACCACCTCGCCAGAGACTGTTTCATTAGTTTTTGTGGTGATTTTTACCAATCTGATCATGAATAGAATCAACGACATTTTTGATGATGATAAAAAAATTTGCAGGTAATAAAATAATAAAATATTACATTTATTGTTGTCATTTGGCGCTAGTATTCTTAACTTAAAATAATCAACAATAAAGTAGAATTACAATCAGCATACACACGACCAAGTGTTTCTTTGATAGATAAAGGTGTTGTAGATTTACAGGTACGTCAGTATCACTACATTTTCTGCGACGCCTTGCTGACATTTTGAGAGTAGCATAAACAAAGGATAATTAGAAATATGAAAATATGCGAAATGCTAAAAAACAAATATATATAATTTTTTTATTAGTGATTAATTAACAAATTTAAATGTAAAAAACTTGTCTGTAATATTGCGAAATCACACAAAGACCAAGCTTATTGGAAATATTGATAGCATTTCATAAAAATGTGGTACATATGTAAACTCGATAAATCGGTCATGTGGGAGTGAGCTCATATGACCGACTTATCGAGTAAACCGACTTATCGAATTAAATTACTTAAATATTAAGAAAATGGGGTGAAAATTTTGGCCGACTTATTGAGTAAACCGACTTATCGAGTGTTTACATATGTAAATAAATTGATAAATCCATTACATTTTTTTTAGTAGTATGTTTTGGAAAACCCAATATAAATACTTTAAATATTATAAATTTTTATATAATAAATTTACAACACTTAACAAGGCATCAAACAACACCACGCATCGTTTAATGCTAAAAATGGCGTCATGTTTATCATATTAAATTTACATCTTCTATCAATGTGTTGAACAACATTTTTTTAATTTCTTGATGTACAAACAATCGAATATAAGCTACTTTTTTTCACACACAATTTAAATATAGCAAGAGAAACCAATTAATTGAAGATGCAAAAGGAAATTTAATTTTTTATTTATAATTTAATTAATATATATATATATATACACATATGCATTATTTGTTTTAATAATAAAAATGCTAATTTTTTTTTACACACGAGTAATTTTTTTATAATCAGATCTCATTCAAGGTCTTTTTTTTTGATATTCATTACCATTATTAATTCCTTCACATTTTCTTTTGCGTTCAATAGATCTATGTTCATTCTGGCATGTTTATTGTGATTTTTGAAGTTGATTATTAGTTTGAGGTCTTTTTTCTTGATGTCTATTACCATTATTAATTCCTTCATGTTCTCTTTTGTGTTCAATAGATCTACTATGTTCATTCTGGCATGTTTCTTGTAATTTTTGAAATTGATTATTAGTTTGAAGTTCTTCTTCTTGATGTTTATTACCATTATTAATCCCTTCATGTTTTCTTTTGTGTTCAATAGATCTATGTTCATTCTGGCATGTTTCTTGTGATATTTGATCTTTGCATTTATCATCATCACCAAATAAATTTAAACATACCCAGACCTTGTTGTGTTCTGCCACAATTTGCTCAAAAAATGAAGTATATTTGGTATTAAGATGATGCTCAATATCTTCTGGTGAATAATGATGAATATTTTCTTCTCCTTCGCAATCTAACAACATGCATATAAAAAATTGGTGCTTTGATACCCATAATAATTGCAGATTTTATTGTAATAATATTTCCTTCAGGGAAATAAGAATAAAGTTTTTTGCTTCTTCTTCTAACACTGGTACTACTTGATCTTTAAGGTAACTCTCAGAATAAATAGTTTAGGAATCAACTTGATATATTGGTGTGTCCTTATAACTATGGCAATGTTGAAGAATCATGTAGAGATCAACTTGAGAGTATCTAAGAGGATTAGCTATCACTTCAGAGAATGTTTTAGCAACTTGTTTATTATGTCCAAGGTGAGGCCATTTTTTTAACAAGTATTTCAATATAAGTTCCTGTTGGTGTGGCTTTTCTGCTTCATAGATTATTTGATTTTTTAATCTTTTCAAGTACTCTTTTGAAGGTTGTTTATGTTTATTAACCTTAACCTCAGCAAGATAGAAAATCGCTCTTTTGTATGAAGTGAAATGAGATTGAATATAATGAGATTCATATTTTAATGTTAATTCCCCTCCTTAAGAATTTTATCAACAAGTTTGTTGATTTCCCCAATAAGTCTTTTTGATCTTTTCATATACAAACCGCATTCTTTATTACGATCCTCACATTCTTCCATGAATTTTTTTTGAACCTCAAACATTTTTTTACCTTCCTCATCATGAGCTTTAACAAAATTCACATCAACATCTTTTCGCCAGAAATGTACCCTCATTCCATCTTTCTGAAATGTATAACGTAATCCTGAATCATCACCTCTAATAGACTTTTCTCTGAAATTGTTAAATAAATAAATGAATAAATATGATTATTTATCAATTAAACTTTATATAATTACTTACTTTCTTATAATGGTTCTTGTACTGTAACATTTAGTACAGCATCTTACACGAAACTGTCAATGTATTTCAGTCGATTCAATAATACCACAATACATGTAGGATCAAGGTGAAGCAAGGAAGAATCTAATATATTGTAATTCACTCCAGTTTGGTGAAATCTTGAACACGTTTGCATTAGTGCCAACAATCGGATGTTGGTAAATCTTCACAAATCCGGAAGAATATTTCAAGGGGCATATTTGAGAAAAGTGCCAATTTTTTTGTCAATCTTGGCATACTTGTCAAGATTCAAACTATAATAATAAATAAATATATAAACAAATAAATAAAATAAAAATAAATAAGTAACTAGAGTGACGACGAGTGACAGGCGATAACCACCACCACCATTCTTTTGATAAACACTTACCCGGCAAATTCTTTATTTTGTTTACTTCTTTTAATATTTTCTTTTTGCATCTTTAAATATTTATGAAAAGAAAGGAATAGTAGTTGTGATTTGATCGACGTGTACATATTAATTATTTATCCTATTGGTTCTTTTTTTGGGAGGACAGACGCAAATTGTTTTTTTTTTTTTTGGGGAAAACAATTAATTTTTTGACAGAGCTCAAGGTGACAAAACGTGAGTGCTGTTGTTTGGTTTGGTTTGGGTTTCCTAAAGAAAACGTGTTAATAACTAACCAGAGATACTATTTTTTATTTGTACTGATTGATATTTTTATTTTAGTTTATAAATATTTTAATTGGAATCAAAACGCGGAGCAGATCTTGCTGGGTAATTATAAGATTCTTATCAACAATGAATGTTTGGTATTTTGCTTTGCGTAATCGTAATAATAATAATATTATTATATAATTAGAAGGCAAGGCAGCATGACTGAAACAATTCAAATATGCAACGTTTGATTATCGGAAATTGGCAGACGTTGAAGCACGCACACTGCCTTGAACACTTTACAGTCATTCTCACGTATTCCTCATGTGCACAAGGCTAATCTGACTACGCTGCTCCCGATGATACAATGATGCAATTGAATTTTCAGGGGGGGGCGCAAAGCTCTGGAGTTTGCCGAGATTGCATCAATTGTCAAGGATGTTTTTCACTAATCTTCCCAGATCAGAGAAGGCTGCTGGCACACTAGCCGAAAAGTTGCTTGCGACGATCTCACCTCTAGGGAAGGATGGCACTGTGGCCAAGTCGCAACTCTGCTGATGAATTTAGACAGAACTCAGGACCCAAAACTCCGAATTCAGGGAAAAACCAAAACAACAACCCAGGTTGTAACCTCCGAGTTGGAGAATTTTCAATCAGTTGCGGACACCAACTTTGTACTGGAGAGGTATAACACAAAGCAATCATCACACAAGCACCAGCTATCAGTGATCAATGCCCATATGATAACAGTCAAGCCTGGTCTGAGGGAAAGATAAGTAAAAGTTTGTCCAAAGCCTTCCAACGTGTTCAACCCTCCTTCACCTGTGGAAAATATTCCATGGTGCTGAATTGTGCTTGATTGCATCGCGATTGCATGTTTGTGATAGGAAATTTTTATTAAATCTGACACCTGTGATCAACATCAGATTTATTATTCATAAGGAACCATAATTGATAATGAGGAAAGATAATTTATTTTGTGAATCCCAGAGATCTGGGTAGACATGCATTATTAAGAGTTTCATTTATGCATGGCCTTGGTATTATTACTACTTGGGTGATGCAATTGTTTGTTATGTCAATGATGATATCAAATGTATTGAATAATAATCATGACCATCATGAATATTTGATGGATGGAGGCATTCACATACAAGGAAATGATTAAATAGCTAAGTCATGTTTGTTTTATTAAAGATGTATATTTAAAATACACAATAAAAAAATTGCAAGACTGCACAACTGTGTCAATCAAGCAATCAAGCTGTTATGGTTTCTAATTTAGGGTCTCATCTTTCTTTGCTTATATATAATCTATTGGTTCTCTCTTTACTGGTCAAATGATGCCAAATTGGGTAATGGGGTATTAGCAAATATCAGAATCTGATTATTCTTTAAAAAGATAATTTTGGTATTAGCATACTGATAAGTTAATAATATTCTTAGTATTTTTATCATATAGTCTAAAAGCCTATTAGTAAATACTGAAAGTGCCAATACTTATCAGATATTCTTTTATAATTAACCACAAAATAAATTATAAATATAAAATATAAATTATCAATGAACCTTAATTTTAGTTTCAAGCAAATCAACAGTTTTTCTCCTTTGTAAAGATTTGAATTCACCCTCCAACTATTTTATTTTATAAAAAATTTAATTCGAATTGATTAAAAAAAAAAAACTTTAGAAAAAAATCTTACCCCTTGCAAAACTGATGATGTTATATCAGGATAATGTGGATTTAATGTAGCAATCAATCGAGAGTAATACGGAAGAAGATCTAATCTAATGCGAGGTACTCCCAATAAAGTCTGATTAAACAATAAAAGAAAAGCACACGTATATTGAATGAAAACAATTAATACAATAATAATAATTATTATTATTATTAAAAAAATAATCATTTTGTACCTTGATTAATTTCTTTCTAGACGCCTTAGAATTTAAATAACAGAAATCGACTGCAGCCCGATCAATCAAATCACGATTAATCATGTGTGGAAGACGTGATAACAAAGCATCAAGTTGTGCAGAAGTCCCTGTTTTATTTGCAGAATCTGTTTCCTTCTTTAAGTTGCCTGAGGTATCTTCTTCGGCTTGTTCATTTTCTTTTTCAAAATCTTTTGCTTCATAATCTTGACTTGGACAAATTTAGTATTAGCACCTTGTACAATATAATCATCAACAATTTCAATTGTAACATATTGAGTTAATGATTTACCTTTACAATCTTCAGGCAAATTATACTCGCTATTCTTGTCGCCATCATCTTTTTCATCTTTGTCAAGTAAATTAGATGGGTCATCCTTATCTGCATCTCCATCATCTTTTTTATTTGATTTGACTTCAAGTAGGACACCAGGTACAAGCGTCTTGAGATCAATAAGATTCTCATAAAAACTTCTAGCGTCCTCATCTTCCCAGATACTACTAGTAAATGTTTCCTACAAAGTATTATAAAATCGTAAAGTATAAGTATTGGTAATGTTATTCTTGCTTTTTATTACAGGGTTAGCAATAGACCTGGTCCATTGAGACCAGTATCATGGCCAACCCTTTTTCATTACAATGAAAAGGCACATCATACTTCTTTTTCAGTTGTGCTTGTGCCATCACGAATAATTGTAGACATTTTTGTTATTCCTTCTTCATCAGGTAAATCAGGCATTTCGATATCAAGAAAATCAGCAAGGCTATTTATAAAAAACATATAGAATTAATAGAAAACTTTATATAATAAAAAACACAACAAGAACAAATTGAAGCGACAATTTACAATTGAGCATTTTGTAAAAATTTGTCAAATAACTTGACAACTTTTTCGTAATTTTGCTTGGTTGCTTCAGGAACTTCACCTTTGGTGATATAGAATTCATGATTATTATGGTCTAAAGTTTTAATTGTCTACGCACAATAAAATATATATATATATATATATATATAAGAATTCATGATATTAGAGACACTCTTTATTAAAAAAAAATTTATTTCTTGAACATACCTGATGATCCATAATAAGATGAGCCTCGATACTTTTAAAATAATCGATTAATAAATTTTTAAAAAGTTCTCGTTTTTGAGGAGTGACAATTGGATCAGGGTTATCTGGTTGCTGTTGCTGTTTGGAAACACCATTATTTACGATTTTCTCGGTTGAGACTTGATTTTCAGTAGATGTTTCTTCGTTGGTCGTAGTAGCAGAGCTACCCAGCGTATCACGATGAGTTCTACGCGAAGTAGTGCCAAGCATTTCCACGCCAAAATATTTCAAAAAGGAAACAACCAACGGGAGATTGACATGTTTGCTATCGTGAGAGAGCTATTATTTATTTATTATTATTTAACAAAGATGAAAAAGATTTTCTAATTATTTGGAAATCATTGATCAAAAGGGAATTTTATACCAACCAAATCTTTCAACACTGTATACATGAACCCGTCACCAGATGTTTTTGCTTCCTTGACTTCTTTAGGTCCTTTGGTCGGCGAGCTAACAAATCCAGCGACATTATCTTTAACACCATTCACACTTCCAGATCCTACGGCAGCACTTCCACTATTCAACGCGGCTATACCATCTTCAACATTCCTAAGAACTCCCATTAGCCACAACTCTCCTGCTATTCTAAGCAATATACGTTGTTTTGATATACGACTAATTTCTTCCTTCTCTCTTTGTTCGGCAGCCATAGCAGCTAGTTGTTGTTTAGATGGAGGTGCAAGAGAACGAGCTAGTGTATGAGTTAAGAAAGGTGTAAATGTGTCAGGAAATCTTTGATGTAAAACTGAAATCACCTAAATTTCGCAAAATTATTATTATTATTATTATTAAAAATTATTTAATCTCATAAAATTATATTTAAATCAAAACTCACTTCGACAGCTGCCCAAACATCAGCAGTTGATTTACACTTTTGAACACCGTCAACCACAGCTACCACTACTTCAGATATATATTTCCCTAATGTCAAGGTTTGAATATCTTTCAATAAACTTTTTTGATGTTCGGCAGATAATTGTGCTTTACATTTTTTAATAAAACCAGTATTTTTCTTGATGTTTGAATCGAGATTTTTAAACATTGACGAATCTAATAAAACAATCAAAAAAGCATAATATTAATAATATTAAATAATAAATGCAAATCGGAATAGAATTCTAGAACAAGAATCTAGGGGTTATACATACCAGGCTTTCCTTGTCTCCAAGCTAACAAATTCGCCGATCTCAATTCTTGACGTCTTTCATGACGAGCCAATTCTTCAACTTCCAATGTAGAACCGTTTTCCTGTTCCCATAATAGTATAATCATTAATGAGTATATAATATTTAATTTAATATACATGTCCTCAAGAATTAAATTACATTAGGTAATAATGTATTTTAAAAACTTTAGAGTCTGGTAAGTTCCTAAACAAAACCAACCATATTGTTTAATTCTTTAGATTCTTCTTTATTTTCATCAGATTGTTTACTTTGGTTTAAAGTATTTTCTGTTATAGATTGAAATTTTTCAGTCATTTTATACTTTTTAAAATATTTTGAGAAAATGAAGGAAAAAACAAAGGCTATTACAAAACCATTGTATAATTTGCGTGTTTAGTGTAACAAGATTAGATCATTGATATTCCAAATGGTTTTTTTATAGACCCTAGAAAAGATCCTACAGTGGGCGACAGCAAAAGTCATCAAAGTGATACAAGAGGGGCGGCAAATTTTGAGTTTTAAAATTTATCACGTGTATAAATTTTAGCCAATAAAATTTAAGAAAATTATCATAAATCACATTAATATACGAAGAAAGTATTCAAACGCAGTTTTTCGAAAATTCCACAAAACCTTTATAATAACTATATGAAATTTATATTATTTGATAGCTCAGGTTCTTATAATTATGCATATAAATTTAATGTTTTTGTATTATCTAGATAGAGCTTTAATTCAAAGATTTGCTGATTGCAGTTTGAATCAACGACGGGCTTCATTAGCTTTTTGTAAGTTTGAAAGAAGTGATTTTTTTTTGTGCGACTTGGCATTTCAAACAGCGGCAAATTTTGAAAATTATATATAAAGTAATGAAATTTTAAACCCTTATAATTTTTGCTATTAAGTTTAAAATAAAAAATCTGGTTGCAACGAATTATTCCCTGCAGGGTGCGAAATGTGAGATCAAAAATATCGGGGGAAATATTTACCGAAATCTTCAAAAAATATCGGCCAAAAAAATTCTTTACCAAAGTAAGCAAGCTTTTACTTTAAATGAAAGAAAAAAATAAAAATAATTGGGGCTTCAGTAAAGAAAAGAATGATGATCTTTTTAATAATCAAAATTTACTGAAGAAGATTGGCAAGTTATTTATTATTGGTCATATCTGTAGTCTTTTCTCTGCTATGTAAAATTAATCATTTAATTAATTTTTTAATTTGTAGTTATATAAACACTGATTCTGATTCTGTTGTTGTTGATGATGATGGCACTTTTAATCAAGAAACAAATAATATTCCATCAAAAAGTTCTAAAAGGTCATTTAACTGCCTGTGGTTAAAAAAATTTCCTTGGTTAATTTTTAATAAAAATGAAGAAAAAATGCATTGTCATTTATGCCAGAACCATAATAAAAAAAAAATTTGGACAAGAAGGTAAATATTATTATTATAAATAAAAAATTTTATTTTTATTAAAGATAATTATTACAACTTAGGTTCCAGAAATTTTACAAAAAGTTCAGCTTTACTTGATCATGCAAATTTATACAATCACAAAGATGCAATTAAACTTAAGAATGATAGTTTAATAATGAAGGAATGTCAGAAAAAAGCATCTGATAATTCTACTAATCATATTATATCACTTATGAAGATTATATATTTTATGGCAAAAAAAAAATCATTCCATGAAAAATTTTCACGATTTTGTTGATTTGGCCTATGAATTAAATGTGCCTGATTTACAAAAAGGATCTATTGCTTATAATAATGAAAAATCAGGAAAGGAATTACTTGAAGCTGTTTCTAAAACAATTGAGTATGATATTTGGGAAGAGATATCTAAATCTCCTTGTATTGGTGTAATTATTGATGAGAGTAATAATATTTCAACAACAAAAAATTTAATTGTTATATTTATCAAGGTATTATTAAAACTAGATTTCTCAAAATATGTTCACTTTTGAATGGTGATGCAACATCAATTACAAACATTTTAGTTGATTTATTCAGAAAAAAAGGTTGGAATTTCTTTAAGCTTTAAATGC
>CAUDNR010003013.1:47693-62565 GCA_958430865.1 Entrophospora sp. SA101 | reverse complement strand
AGTTAAACATCTATTTTCGAAAAAATAATAAATATCTCTCTGCTTCATCTAGTTTTTATTTTGTTTACGGTTGGCTGTTCAACCCTTTTGGATTAAATGGCTTGTTAATGATAAACAAATAAAACAAAGAATTACGCGTTTTTATTTATGGAACTGATCCTGTACAATAATAGTCAAAGTCATAATAATAACAGATAACAACGATTACGACAATAACAAATAACCCGTTTATTTATTTATTTATTACTGACTATAGCGAAAATAAATGACCTAGAGAAATTTAAGCTTATTTTTAATCGGGAATATTATTTAGGTGATGATTTGTTCTTGCAAGGAATTAGTACATATTTGTTTACATAACAATCCTCATGTTAATATAATTACCGTTACTGAAATCACACACATCAATCAATCAATCAATCAATAAACAATACTTTGTTTCCACTTTACCTCTTTAATATTGTCTCCTTCTTGCATACACCAACCCGTAAATTATTCAAGGAACGTGAAACTCTAATTCAATGAAAAACCGATAATCATGACGAATAATATCCAATCAACAATATTTAAATAGATAAGTTGGTTTCAGATGTCCGTTACTATGCTTGTCTTGTCTTTTTCCTCTTCAGTAATTTGCATCAGCTGACAGTTTCACATGAACCAGATTGCAAATTAGACCCCGAATGAAGTAAATAACATTAAATTGCAACAAATAACGTTACATACACACACGCCATTCTCATGCAAACAATCCTTTCTAGAAAAACTCCGTGCGACAAAAAAGAACCCCATTTTTAATTTCGCACAGCCAATTTTTCAATCAAAAATACTTTTTATATGTGTGTGTGCGTGTGTGTGCGTGCGCGCGCGTCTTTTCCAAGAAGAATCATTTTCTTTTAGCTTGGAAACTCTCGCACTCGCTCGCTCATTCACCATAAATGAATAATGTTTTGAGATGAGATATGCATCTTTTAAAGGTTATATGATATCGCACATCTTGTTACTTGCATGAACTTTAGCAGGCAACTTATAACCTACTAGTATTAACCGAGTTTGGTAATACTTATTATTGTATTATATTCTTGTTATACGAAAATAGATGTTTAACTGATTCACAGATGTATATAATTTATATTAAAGACAATTAAAGTGTGTATGTTGGCTTTTCAATTCGTTAATGTCATGCCATGCTATTTATTTTGCTGGTCACGTGTGACCAATAAAATCGTAATACATTAACTCGTTTTGATTTGGTAGAAATGCGTATAATAACAAATTAACGAAGAAAGGAAATTATTTACTTTTTTTGAATTTTTATAATTTATATAGTATTTTACAATGGCCTCTTATTTCATTATTATATTCATTATTCATTATTCATTATTCATTATTCATTATTTCATTATTCATATAAAAATTTTTTTTCCTTTTCTCTATAGCAACAACATGCTTGTCATATTTATTTCCAAGGATTAAATCCAAATATATAATACAAGTAAAAATTCAGAGATATTTAAAGAAAAAAATTTAAAGATTTGAAATATATGAAAACACATACACTTTTTAACACATATTACACCTCTCACATTCTAACAAAGTTCTCAAATATGTATCTACATATTAATATATATATATGTACAACGCATACATATATACACATACTTTTATTATGATATTGTATTATCTAGTTCTGAACGTTGTAGTTCTACTAGTGTTGGTAAATGATGATGAGGATACGATGGTCGAGTCAAGATCGGTACATCTTTTCATTGATGCTTTGGTTTCTTTGATATTAATGGGATTCCCGGAGTTCGATGTAATAATAATGAGCAATCATTAATTTTATTTCGATTCAATTTATTTTGATTATGCGTATTGTCATGTGTCTACGTGTGCATGTTAAGTTCTTTTTTTTTTTATTAAAAAAAGAATTTTGAGATCGTAATCGTAAAAGAGAAAATAAAGATGATGAATTTTCTTTTTTAGATTTATTATTATTAAAAACTATGATAAATGTCATATAAATAAATTGTTCAATGGAAAAAAATCAAATTAATTTTAGACAACAAAAAAAATTTTATCACAATATTTTTCTGTAATGACAATGGAATCCAAGAAAAACTCTTGGAACATATCAATGGCCCCATTTTCATTCTGCATCTTGTAGATTTTCAGATTGAAGCAAGTTTTCTGATACTGCTGATGATATATTCTTCGACATATCTTGTGTTTCTTGAGGGTTTGTAATATTTCGAGGATAGACTCTTGCATGAGTAATCAATTTACTAGGATTGCCATCCGAATCCATTATTCCTATAAAGGGAAAAAAACAAATCTCCATAACATAATCATCCACATTCCCATCATCCCATGATAAAACTTTCATAAATCTAAAATCTAGCTTTGCATTGTTCGTAAACCAATGTACTTTGCATTTAGGTTCTTGAACTAATAATAAGAATTTAAATATCCTGACAATTTCTTTGACAAGACCTTCTGCCATGTCTTCTACATTCTTTCTTTTATTTTCATCTTTGATAACACGATATCTGGTCATTAGTCGATTAAGTTTTTTTGCTGTGCGTGATATAAATGAATGTTCTTGTTCAGTTCCAGAGAATCCAAGTTCAGTTAATGCGAGATATGTAAACTGTCGTATTTTTGTTGGAATGTCTTTAATCACCATACTACTATTATCTTGTATGAAATTAGTAGGATAAAATTGGTTATTAAGAAAATCCAATAATTGATTTGTATGGTTTACGATATATTTTTCTTGATTAGAAGGATGATCTAAATCATCATGTTCTTTAACTTCAAAATAATCATCTGCCCATTTCAAAACTTGTTCCAGAATATAACGTTGTAGTACTGCTTTCATCAAAATTTTATCTTTTAGATTTTGAGCTTGCACATTATATCTTTTGTATAATTCTTGAACTGTCTCAAAGTTGATTACCATAGAAGAGCCCTTTAAATTAGTAACATATTTCTCAATGCTCTCCTGTAAACTAATCACATCAGTTGCAAGATGAGCTGAATTATCTTCATGATCGTCACTTATGCGGAACTTTAATCCATCTCCTAAAATTGTTTGATATGAAGCCTCTTTCATCAATTTCCTATTTTTATTTACTAGCTCTCTGTTCAAGTTTTTTAGATCTTTAATCTTGATAATTTTTTTTTTATTATTATTACCCATAGCAACTTCATCAATTTCATCAATCCTTCTATCTTCTGCATTTTGTTTAGATAATTGTTCGTAAGCTTCATATAGATGATTAAATTTTTGTTTTATGATGGATAATTCTTCTTGTAATTTTGCTCCATTTTCTATTGATTCGTTTTTTTCATATTTTGTTACTTCCATTATATTCTTGATTTCCTCATTTATTTTTTGCAAATCAGAATTTTCCTTGGTTAATTGTTTATAAGAATTATTTAGATAATCAGATTTTTGTTTTTCACCGGATAACTCTTCTTGTAATTTTTTTTCATTTTCTTTTGATTTAGTTGTTTCATATTCTATGATTTCTATTATATTCTTATATTCGTTATTTTCTTTTTGCAATTCAATGCATTTTTTATAATAATCAACATCTCCTGTAACTATAATTTTTTTGAATTATTTTTATTGGACTAAATTTATTCCACAAATAAAAAAATAAATATATATATATTAATATAGACTAACCATTATCAGTGAGGGTGTAAGATCGAATTTCTTCCATAGTAGTAAATATTGAATAATTTCTTGAATATATCTATTTTTTTTTTTGTAAGCTATATTAATTAAATAATAATAACGGTTGGAAATAATAAAAACTCTCCATTTACAATGTAAGACAAAACAAAGCAAACAAGTTTACAACATATATAACAAATGAAAATACAAATCGGGCCAATAATAATATAATATAACAAGCAAAAATATTTTCTGTTACGTCACCCACTTAATTTGTGATAATGATGATGGGTCAGGAGAAATAAATGAAATTTTTAGATTCGTATAACAAATGTCTATTATCATAGGTAGCATGTGCTCTTTACTCTTTTTATTGACAAAAAAAAATTTTTATTTTATTATTCTCTCTATTAATCAATCCATCTATCTATTAGATGTAAATATTTTTAAGTTGACCCTTATACTTAAGAAATTTGAAGTATCCCAAAAAGTGAATTAAATTTTATCAAGTGAGCCTTGGATAAATTCGTAGGCATTCAAGCGAACGAATTCCCACCCATTTACAAAATGTTCAAACTTTTGCAGGTCAAACTCACAGGAAGAAGATACATTGACATCATTGCAAAGAGAAAATTATCCAGGCCTCGAAATGACATTATTTTTATCTTTCCAACAAAAAAAATAATATAAAATCAACCTTTATAATTCTTTAAAGTGGATGATTTTTTAAAAGACATGATAAAGGTTGAATGAACCAGATTCACTAAACGCAAATGTATCCACACCGCCACATAGTCGACTTTTGACAAAGCCTTCAAGCCCAGAAAATTTATGAGCTTCGAGTGGAACAAGCCAGTGAGCATTTACAACCAACTCACCACTTTTCACATGTAGTCAGTACTTGATCAAAAGTTTTGGAACGTTTATTTCTTTTTTAATCAACAATAAACAAGAATGCAAATAATTATGACCCAAGCATATATATATATATATATACTTTTAATTTGGCAAATTTTTTCTTTCAAAAGTTATAAAAATTTGAATTTTACACCATTTGAAAAGAAAAATTCCTGTATTATGATATCGAACCCATGCATTTCTTTGTGTGAAACTTTCTTGGCCTTGCATTATCCATTTTTTGAAAATCAGAGAAAGAGATGAATGAAAACGTTTTAAAAAATGAAAATATAGCAAAATTATACCTACTTGCATTTATAAGTAATTTTACCGTTAACACTATTACATCGACTTTAACTAAGTTTCTATCTTAAAAAAATGGAAACTTTTCTGTTAAATTGGACACTCACTCCTTGCTACTATTAGAATTGCACTGCTTGTTGAATAGATGAATGAATAAACTAAAGAGGAGGTAAATCATTTCGTAAAGATGTTAAAAAAGTTATACAGCAAATGATGCGATACTTTGAGGCTTTGAAATAGACAAAGGATTAGAACATTGTGTTAGTAAGAATATTTATTTGGAGTTCAAATATGATGGTATATATGATCGTGCGGATATAGTGTATAATTTGTTGAAGGTCCTTATGTAAGATAATACTCAGTTTAGCTACGCTGTGTAGAGTAACCGGATTTACGCCAATTGATGCATGATTGTTTAGACTTTGTGAAAAAGCGTATACCTGTCTGATCACGCGTGGTACATTATTTGTTTATCATTAAAAAAGTTTGGCTAATGAATGCGATCCCTTTAGACGGCGGAATTTGATGATATCAAGTCTTTGTTTAAGATGAATGCCTTAATAACTATCAAGTAGAGTTACTGCCACTAACATACCAATTTCATTATAAGACTTCATGGTTCGGTTGAGTCGTATTCGTCAGAAAAACACCTCTAAAATTATATGTGAATTCTACATGTGAACAACATGTGAACAGCATATTATTACATGCATTCATGGATCGTTATTTGTATGTGAAGCATATACCTTTGTGGATTATATGTATATTAATAATATAGATGTATTAAGTTAGTGTTATAGTTCACATATAGGTCTAATATATATTTTTATTCGTGACAATTTTAAAATTATAAAATTTTCTTCGAATCTTTTTTCTCTTCCAAAACGGATTCATGTATATTTATAAATTATTACAATGTTGCAAAAAAATGGCACTTGGTATTTTTCGTCACCGCAGTTTTTTCCACAACATATATATGTATATACTTTTACATTAGGTTATGAATATATAAATATATATGTAGAAATTATATATTGTCACTCACTATTATAAATAGTAAGCAAAGCACAGGTTTTATAAGTTTTAATTGAAGTTTTAAAAATGATAAAATAGAAACAAAAAAATAATGCTAAAATTATTTCATTGTTGAATCACTAGAATTTAATTAATTAATAATGATCGAAGGTAATTAACGGATTTATAATATGATATATAACAATATGCTGCGAACTAACTTACCAACATCCATAGATGTGAGTGATTGTGTTGTGCAATTTGAATATTAATTTTTGGGCGTTTGAATGCAAAATTCTGATTGGCTAATTTGAATTTCACGTGTGAATTTTCAAATTGACGCAGATTCCCAAATTCACGCACAACAATTGTATTAAGCTTTCATGTTCCGCATAAGTAATCGTATCCTAAAAGAAAAAAAAAAGAAAACCATTATTGTTGTTGTTATTAATGTTCATAAATCTATAATTGTTATTATCATTTTTATAAATTCGCACGTTTTGCTCCTCTGTGTCAAGCAAGTTTCTGATAGTATTCCTTGTAGATTTAAATTTTCGCAGATAATCCATTGATGTCGTTTGGTACACCCTCTTCTAAGACCTTCCTTTGCCACTAGTGTTGATTGCCAAAACAATTTTGAAGAAGCGAAAGTCAAAACTAAAATTAAAATTTTTATGTCAAAACTAAATCAAAAGTCAAAGGTCAAAGGTCAAAACTAGTTTTGACTTATGGCGAAACCTTTTGACTTTCGCACAGTTGACGAAACTCTCTAGTTTTGGAAACCAACATTATTGTCACGCTCTTCAATATTAATACTACTATCTTCTTTATTTGAAACTCCATTACTCATACTTATCCTTGTCCCTGTCCCACTTTTATCACCATTCAAAATCATTTACTTGATAATAACCATCATTAAAATGACATCCTTATTTCTAGAAATAAACAAAGATAATTTTCATTACTTCTTACTTCATCAATCAATTACATCATTAATAAATACTTCCAGTTTATTTGTGATTCTGTCAAAATTTGATCTAACCGGAGCAACATTATATTTGGATTTTGTTTATATTGTTTATTTCATCAACAAACTGTGAAATAAATTCCATATCACCATTACCACCATTTTAAATTATCAAATACACTAACTAATTAACTCAAATTGCAGTATTGACAAAATTGCCAGTCCAATTCCCAACACTGCAAAATAGTATTTTAAATTCAATGAATTATACAAAGCCTCTTCTCTTTTTGGTGCTGTCGGATGTTAATTCTTTTATCATGTATTGTTAAATTTTTTTATGAGTATGGGTTCATGTATTTATTGGTAAAAAAACCCACATTTAAAATATGAAAATTTTATGTACTCGATATTATCAATGTCATTGAAATATATCATATAAAAATATAAAAAAATTGCATCTAATAATAAGCTTATAGGTTAAGAATATTGATATATTTTGAGGGTGTTAATATTTCAAAATTTAAAATTCACGCGTGAAACATTTATTATTAATACAAGGATAATATTGAATAAAATAAATTAAAATAAATACAGCTAATACTTAATACGCCTTTTTTTTTGATTTCATTATAAGAAAATAAAAAACTTTTACTTTGGAGCACCTGTGGATTGTTTTTCGTTATCAATTAATAATTTTAAAAAGCTCAAAACATCATTATTTGAAATACAAGTTTTTTCACAAAGTGCTGAAAATATAACATTAGGTTTAAATACTACATTTACTACTGGTTTTACTGGTTTTACTGGTTTTACTACTGGTTGGTCATTACAATCAAACAGTAGATTCATAAAAATCGACTGATTTTGTGTACAGTTGTCATATTTTATCCACAGAGAATTTTTATCATTTTTAAAAAATTTTTTATCATTGTTAAAAGTAAGCTTTGTTTTACCATAAGGTTCATCAGATCCTGAGAATTCAAATGTGCTTTTATTAAAATAATAATAAGTTAACATTTATTTTTAAAAGCTTGTTTATCAAATATAAAAATAAATAATCAAGTATATATTTACCTATAATGAATATAACAATCATCTAAGGAGGGTTCAATTATTTCTTTGGTATTAAGGTCATAACTGTGAATACAGACTTTTTTATCTGATGGATGGAAATGTAAACTGATAATTTTTGAATCCTCTGGATCAACTGGATTTTGATATGATTTAATCACACAAGATCCAATTATTGATCCTTCATTTGTTGGTCTTTCAATTTCTGCAATAAATCTATTGTTATAATGTTTAATTTGCTTTTCTTCGCCAATAAATCTAATATCTAGCCCAGGTTTAGATCTAAAACCATATCCAACAATTATATAACTAATCTTTAAGTTGTGTTTATTTTTTGATTTCTTTTTGTTAATTTTGTGAATTACAATTACAGGACTTTTTTCCCCAATATATTCAATTCTAGCATTAAATAAATTTTTATTTTCACTTTTATTCCCATTTTCATCTTCTTCCACTATTGTTGAAAATATTTGACATTTATCAATATCTTGAATATTATGCACTAATCTATGAACATAAGCCTTATTTTTATTTTTTTCAGCATCGTAAACAATTCTACAAGTTTTAACTTATATCAATGTGTTCATATTGTAAATAGTAAATAATTATCCAAGATAAATATTTTAAGATAATAATAAGCAAATGCAATGTAATTTACATACCATCAAGTATTTTTTGGCCAATAATTTTCAATACTTGGTTTTTTAGATCATCTGGTAATATTTCAAATATAGGTATAACATCTTTATATTCAATTATATCCCACTTATCAGGATCACGAAGAGATTCATACCAATCATCTAAAAGAGCTCCATTTCCATTTCCACCTATTGTACATTGATATGATATAGTTTCACTTGATCTTGTAATATCATTTACTGATTTTGTTTTACTTGCAGATGCACCAGCACCAACAGTTCTTGGGTGACTTATATTTAATTCAATGTTTTTTGTATTTGAAGATGACTCTCCAACTAACAAAATAATTTAATCACTAATTATTTTTAAATTTTTTAAAAAATAATATATAATATAATATAATATTAAAATATTGAATTTACCTTGATTTGCTTCACTTGTAAGTTGTTTTACAATTTTACCACCAAAAATGATTTTTTTGGATATAAATTGACCATAGTTTTCAATGATTTTCTCAAGTTTCTCAAGTTTTTCTTTTAATGATAATTTTGAATCAACTGCAGATTTAACATCATCTTCAAATTCAGGTTTCAAACAATAATTTGATTTTGTAAATTCAATTGATGCATATTCTGATTTTTCAATTGAATATGAAGTAGCCATGTCCAATTTCTTTTCAAATTCAATTGAACTTTTTAAACCAATACAAGATGATAGCCATGGTAATAATAAATTGCCAACCAAAGCTATGTTACGTTCATATAAATTTTCTTGCACATCATTACATTTTTTAACAAACCCTCTTATTTTTGGATTATCATATTCTTCAAATTTGGGATCTATAATTGTAATTGCTTTTCTAGGAGCCTTTTTAGTTCCCTCATCTTTTGTCATATTAAATCCAGACTCGCAAGATTCAATTAACTTTGACAAATTAGGTCTGTTTTTTTTGCTTAAGTTTATCAAATTAATATTTTTATCATTTTTTTCAATTATTTTCTCCAAAGTATATTTATATTCATTATCTACTCCTATTTCACCACAAATTGGATGTATAAATGAATAATTATCATAACCTAAACGTTTATTTAAAATAAATAATCTAACTATGTCCAATTTCATATTTAAAGGCAACTCTTCAAAATGCCCTACTCCTTCAATTTGAAATGAAACATCAGTAGGTTCACTATTTTTGAATGTTTTAATAAATAATTCATTACTAACAAGAATCTTTGATAATGCTTGGTTTTCTCTATTTACATCAATATCATTACCATTATGTTGAAAGATTAAAATATTTTCAGAGTAATCAATATAACTTTGAATTTCAGGATTTTTTAAGATAAATATACGAACTTTTGATAATTTTAGGTCGACATTAAGTATTTGTTTGAATTCTTTGTCATTAATTTTTATAACAATGTTTAACATAAAAATTAATTTATTATCAAAAAAAAATTTTTTAATTTCAATAAATACTAAATTCGTAAATTTTAACAATAACAACTTTGTCAAGATTATATTTATGCTAATAACTTAATTCCAAGTTGTTTTATCTTATTTTAAAATAAAAATACTCCAATATTATAAATTATAAATTATTGTTATTGTAAATTTTTTACTTTTAAATACAGGAATAACATCACAGATAATAATATTTTAGCTGTTGATAGAAGGAAGAATAACAAAAAAAACCTCCAAATTATGGAAAGTAGTAGTAATTACGAAAGTCCCAGATCATCTAGAAGAATTAGTCAACCATATAATGACGAAGTAACGAACGATTACGATTATAATATTAGTAAACGTTATGAACAGAGATCAGGAGGTGGAGGAGGCGGAGGTGACGAAGGCTGGGGATCAGCAACATCTTATGCTAAAGATTTAGAATGGAACGACGAAAGGAAAAATAGTGATAAATCTTATTCATCTAGAGGAGGTGGTAGTGGCGGAGGAGGTCAAAAATGGACTTCTTACGAAGGTAATAGTAGAGATCGAGGAGCTCCATATTCAAAAGGTGGCGGCACTGCTGATAGATATGATGATAATAGGGCTTCGTATTCAAATGATCGTGGTGATAAATATTACGGGAGCGCTGGTGGTGGCAGTAGTGGTAATAGGTCTCACCGTGATAGTAAACAATATTATGAAAGGGATTATCCTGATAGCTATGAGTCTGGAGATCGTTATAATTATCCTCCTGTTGCTGCTGATAGTAATAAGAGGGCTGCTTATACTGATGGTCAAGATTGGGGTAGAAATGATAAATATGACACAAATAATAATAATAAAACATATCCAAAACATGATAGTAGATCACAATACCCAGAAAGTGATAATAGTAGAAGACATGAATATAGTAGTAGTAGTAGAGGACATTCTGATAGATCTTATCCACCAGAAAATGATTATGAGCAATATTATAATAGTAAATCTAGACATGAGGAATCTTCTTATTCAAGAGTTGATGATTGGGACAGAAAAACTTCTTATCCAAGAGGTGGCAATGATTTGAAAAGATCTGCAGCTACATATGATGAATACAAGAATTTGAATGTCCGTGCTAGCGGTGGTAGTGGATATAATGATGACAACCATGATAACAGAAAAAGAACTAGACCATATCCTGATGACTATAATAATAATAATAATAATAATAATAGGGGAGGAGGACCAAAGTATCCTCCTCCTAACAGAGGCTATAAAGGATCAGTGACCACCACTCCACCCAAGTCAAATGATAACAAGAGATTAAAAACTTACGATGGTAGACAATCTTTTAGTAGATATGATGAAGGATCAAAAGATTACGACAGACAGGCAGTAGGAAATGAATCATCGTCAGAATTTGCTGAAGAACCTTTGTGGGAAGAAGATAAATATGGAATAAAGTCTCATGCCCCTAGTAAAACTGAACCTGAGGACCCAAATGATCCCTGGGGAAAACCTGCATCATCATCAGATCCTAATCATTGGGATAATTTTTGGGATAATTCTTGGGGTCCAATGCCAAGTGATAATAATACAGAGGAAAATAGAAGGTCATCGACAAATAATGAGAGATTATAAAATAACAAAATAATAATAATAATAAATAATAATATTGGTTAAACACATTCAAAATATAGATTGGGTTACATTTATGATCACAAGAAAATTTAATGATATCTTTCAATTGATTGACCTTTCTTTAAAACATAATAATAACACAAATAAATTTATAAGCTTTTTCTTTGATGATGAACAAAAATTTAAGGTAAGTTCTGCAATTACTCCTTATTTTACGTTTATTTCTTTTTTTTTTTCCAATTTGGCAAAATTTTTTTTTAAAGTAGGAAAAGAAAATTATGAAAAATTAAATTTTTTATGAATTCCTTTTTTTTAAAAATTTTTCTTATTTGAGTTCC
Source organism: Entrophospora sp. SA101 (assembly GCA_958430865.1). Taxonomy (NCBI): domain Eukaryota; kingdom Fungi; phylum Glomeromycota; class Glomeromycetes; order Entrophosporales; family Entrophosporaceae; genus Entrophospora; species Entrophospora sp. SA101. The sequence continues at coordinate 50,582 of CAUDNR010003013.1, read as the reverse complement.
CAGCAAAAATTCTTAATATTTGTTATTATAATTTAGTATAAAATTTATATAAATATATACAAAAGAAAAAAAACAAATCTATGATTTTTTTTTCTTCCTTTCTTTTTATTATTTATTATTACTTTCTTGGATGAAAAAATCGGTATTGTTTTTTAAAGAAATTAAAATTGTGGCAATTATTACTTTTTAAAAAATAACAAATCAAGACCTTTCTTTAATTGATTAAATCTTTTTATTACTGCAAAATATTTCTATCGGAAGAAATTATTATGCCAATCAATTTAATTATAGCGAGATTATTTTGAAAGAACCGACATTTTTAAAATATAGTTTTCATAATTTTTATTTGGAGATCCACAAGAACATCCTCCTCACATTATAACCTAACTAAAGAAAAGCTATTTACAAATATACAGATCTCCAAAATAAATAAAAAAGATGTACATTATATAAATTTTTTAAATGAATTATTTATTTCAGAGATTTGTGATGGAGATCATCTCAAAAATGGGAATTCATTTACCTCGAGATTATTTTCCATTTTATTGATAACCACCCTCAAAAGAAAGAGTGCATAATGATGAGTCTACATGTCAAATTTGGTGAGGATAAGTTACACAAAAACATATAAATTGGGGCACTTTTTAATATAAGAATGACCATTTTTTTTAAAATTCTCTCTTACAACTTCCAATTTTTTCTTCTCTTATCTGTTTTGTTTGTCGACATTTGTTAAGGAAAAACAATTTCTTTTCACGTATTTCACCTATCACACTTAAAATGTATCTTGATGATGTATTAAATTTCTTACAATAAATATGAATCAATTCCTTACTACATTTGTCACGCGGTATCTAACATTTTCCGTTGCAATATCAATGTGTTAAAAGCAAGAAAATTTATTTTCTATTGAAGATCAATACCATTTTGCACTACGCCTTTGATGTAATAAATAACACTGAATGCCTTGAATTGATGTGAAAGTAATGAAGCGAAAAATAGTTTTTTGATGGTACGTAAAGATACTTATCGATATATAAATGAAAGCTACTAGTATAATTGTTTAATGTATCTCTTGTAATCTAAGCCCTGGCAGAGTTATAGTGACAGTGTATTTGATAGATAGACAATGTCTTTGTGTTATAATGGGTGTTCTATTTACTAAACCCATATAAAAATCATTCATACTGAATACTTGACGAACAACGGTGGCAAGATCATGCTTATTGCTTTTAAAATGTTCATATACTGTATTTAACTCAATCACAAGTATGATGATGAACAACACTCTATTAATTGATTGCTTTAAATTTGATATTGCTACTATCAATGTCATGACTTCTTTTCTATATTTAAAAAATATTCAGTGTGTTTAATACCATGAATTATCCAAGAAATAACTTCACTCAATACCTTTTACTTTCTTTTTTAACAATATTCTATGTTTTAGAATTTGCATTATCCCATCCCCATACAATTTTTTATGCTCTTTGTTACACACACACATATATGTCATAGACAGATGACGGACAAACTTAATTTTCAACTTTATATTCATGATGATATTTACAACGTTTTTATGGATTAATCAATTGATTTGTGGATTGTCTATTATGTTTGTCTACTAACAAGGCGATACATATATAAACTAAGCTATTGATCATTGGTAAGGGTTTTCAAAAATCGTATTGATATTATGAACTGTAAAATAATACCTTTATAAATCCGAATCTAAATGAGTCTTTGATAAAAATTTTCAATAATTAAGAGACTTATTTTCTTGGTAATCAGTTTTTTGGATCCAAACAAATAAATAAGTAAACAAGAAGTTGAAATAAGCAGGGATCTGTGCACCACCTAGAAAAAAAAGTTATCAAAAAAAACATTGTTTTTGTCTCGAGTTAATTGGATATGATTCCAATTATTCATTCAACTTTTTTTTTGTTTTTAGTAACGAATCAATAATTTAGAACCTCAATGACTTATCCTTCTTGTGAGTGTAGTTAATGTAGATACTGATGCATATGAATAGAAGCAGTATATGTAATGGCTACCGCCACCATCATTGTTAACGTAATGGATGCTTGCTATTATTAATACCATGATTACCATTATCATCAATAGTATTATCATCACCATCGCCATTATCATCACTATTATCATTATCACTAGCGAAAATCTTGGTTGATTATATAATGGGTTAACTGGAAGAAAGCACATGAAAGAAATTTAATATTGTAAAAAAATAAAACAATTTTTAATTGTCAACACATGAATCTTTCTCAAGGACAAATGTCCCATTGCTTGGATAATGTCGCAAATCTGAAAACATTTTCCCTATATAGTTGTTACTATAAAGTATCTTAAAGATCGTTTCATCAAAATCACCATCTTCGGTCCACAACTTTTTTAAAAAAACTATTTTTTTAATTTCTTCAAGTTTTTACATTAATATTAATCAAAAAACGAAACTACGGACGGCTAACAAAACTCGGAATTGCATTTCTAGCTAAGCCTCTCTTTAGCCTAAGAAGACTAGTAAACAATCCAAACATCATTGAAACTAAAACATATATAAACATAGTACACATTATTTATTAGTATTAGATTATCAAAAAATAATTTCTTACCTCTTTATTTATTACAACAAACATTCTCTATTATTATTGAAAAGAAAAAAAGTCCCAACAATGGGTTAAGTAAAATACTGTATATATGATGCAAGTCACTTAGTCCCACAATTTTTTATTGGTTGTGTAGATTTTCAAATTCTCCAAAAATGGAAATGCAACACCCCAAAATAAATCGTGTATTTGAAGCCAAGACCTTCCTCTACAAAATCACGATTTCATCTCATTGATATGTCATGTTGTTGTGGAGAATTTGAGC
>CAUDNR010003013.1:23521-42980 GCA_958430865.1 Entrophospora sp. SA101 | reverse complement strand
GGTATGAATCTCTTCGTGATCCTGATCAGTGGGATATAATTGAATACAATGATATTACACCTATATTTGAAATATTACCAGATGATTTAAAAGAACAAGTATTGAAAATCTTTGGCCAAAAAATACTTGATGGTAGGTGAATTACATTACATTTGCTTATCATTATCTTAAAATATTTATTTCAGATAATTATTTACTAATTTACATCTACATATGAATACATTGATATAAGTTAAAACTTGCAGAATTATCTATGATACTGAAAAAAAAAAAAAATAAGGCTTATGTTCATAAATTAGAGCATGATATTCCAGATATTGAAAAGTGTCAAATATTTTCAACAATAATGGAAGAAAATAAAGATGGGAGTAAAAGCAAAAATAAAAATTTGTTTAGTACTAGAGTTGAATATATTGGGAAAAAAAGTCCAGCAAATGCAATTCACAAAATTAATAAAGATAAATCAAGGGATAAACATTACTTAAAAATTAGTTATATGATCATTGGATATGGGTTTAGATCTAAACTTGGTTTAGATGTTAAATTCATTGGTGAAGAAAAGCAAATTAAACGTGATAATAATAGATTTATTGCAGAAATTGAAAGACCAACAAATGAAGGGTCAATAATTGGATCTTGTGTGATTAAATCATATCAACATCCAACTAATCCAGAGGATTCAAAAATTATCAGTTTACATTTCCATCCATCAGATAAAAAAGTCTGTATTCACACTTATGACCTTAATACCAAAGAAATAATTGAACCACCCTTGAATGATTGTTATATTCATTATAGGTAAATGTATACTTGATTATTTTTTTTTTTTTATATTTGATAAATAAGCATTTAAAAATAAATATTAACTTATTATTATTACTATTATTATTATTATAAAAGTGCATTTGAATTCTCAGGATCTGGTGAACCTTATGGTAAAACTAGGCTTACTTTTAACTATGATAAAAAATTTTTTAAAATTAATAAAAACTCTATGTGGATAAAATATGACAACTGTACACAAAATCAGTCGATTTTTATGAATCTAATATTTGATTGTACTAATAATCAACATGAACCAGTAGCAAAATCAATAGTAAATGTAGTATTTAATCCTAATGTTATATTTTCAGCACCTTGTGAAAATACTTGTATTTCAGGGAATGATTCTTTCAGCTTTTTTAAAATTATGAAATAGAACCCCACTGGTGATCCAAAGTAAGGTTTTTATAAAAAATCAAATTTATTGGAAAGGGTTAAATCAGTGGCATACAATTTTTTTTTGTCCCTTTCTTTCTGGTTCATATGTTCAATCAATATTAAATTTAGTGTTAGTAAATAATATATTTATTTTGTTAAGTGTGTATTAATTTATTCAACGATATAACTTATAAATGTAATATATAATAATAATTTATAAATATAAATGTAATATAATAATAATAATTTATAAATATAAATGTAATATAATAATAATAATAATAATAATAACAATAAATTTCCGAGGCTCTGGATATATAGAATTTAGTCATGTTGTGTGAGTCAAAAACAAATCGCGTGAATTTGAAATTAAAATTTTGGATGAATACAAGATTCTGATTGCATAAATACCAACAGAAACTTCGCACTTTCAAACATTTTGAACAACATTAGAGAATTCACTCGCATCTTAATCCTTTTTGTATTATTTACAGGAATTCCAACTTCCAAACATTTTAATACCATGGGCCTTTTTTAATGCTACATAATCTTACTTTGTTGTTGCTCGCCAACTTCTATTGCTTTGTTCATAAGTAAGGTGTGATTTTTAATTTGTCAAATTCAATTCATAATAACAAAATTCTATCATCGGAACGAATATCAAAGGGTTACTTGTATTCCAAATGGTTTCGTGCCAGCCTTAGTTTAAATTCTAGCATTAGAAGAAATATTTGAAACAAATTATTATATTCCCAAAGTTTTTATTAAAACACCAAACTCGTTCATCTTATTCCGTTGTGCAATAAAAAATGTTGTTTAAATCCGTTTTCCAAATAAAAGTAATCATGGATTTTCTAAAACAACTAGAGATATACGGATGAAAAGAAAAAAGAGCATCACAACTGAGTGATTAATTTAAAAATCATATTCTTAAAAAAACAAAAAGAATTAAAAGATATCAGAATTTCAGGAAAACCAAAGATTGTCAAAGGATGGTCTTCAAGAACTATTGTTTCTAAAGAATGCGAAATAAATGTCTATGGGCCAATAGATCTTGATATAAACGAACAATTATTACTAATGAAGATATTTCAATTACTCACTATTGTCTTGCGCAGGCAACAAAATTAAATTTGACTAGGTCAAATATGCAGTAAAATGCACTGTTTTAAATAAAGGTCAAACTTTTGATAGGTATATTTTACAAACATTTGGCCATTGCTAAACATTTTTTTTTTGCCATGTTGTGAAGTTCAAAATAATTGCTTTTTATTAGATTAATAATTTACCATGCTCACCTCTATAATGGTACTCTCTATCATAGTGGTTATTACACATGGGAGTAATTACCCCTGATATTTCGACAATTCAACATCACGGCAGTGTAATATATCAAATAAATTACGCTATAATGCTGAATTGCCGTAATGCCGAATTCAATAGCCGATTTGTAATTTCACCAATTCCGGCAATTCATCTTTTTTAATAAAATTTTTTTGGTGGTTTTCTCTTTTTTAAATGGCCCTCAGTATTCATGAAATTTGGATGCTGCATGAAATCCGAAATTCATGAATTCATAGATCAAATAACTAATATTAGAGGTTGAACCGGTTAAAATAGGTTATTATTATGGAGGGTTCACTGTAATAGAACTTAGGAGTATAATGTAACATTATGGCAGAAAATTTTACCCTACACAAGACATGGAAAAATATAGCAAAGGCCAATGAGACCATAATGGGCTTATTGAAGTGTGAGGTTCATGATAAATTTTAAAAGAAATAAAATACAGAGAACACAAAATTTAAATTAGACTTTCTATGGGCTGGAGGTGATGGGGTTGAGGCAGCATATTCATAATCTATTAGATTATGAATCGATTTAGATAGACTATGTATCTACTATGTGCTTGATGACAAGGATTGGTCACATATTGATATGGCTTATTTTTAATTTTTGGCCACATTGATCAGGTAGTAAAAAAAAAATAGTATTCATATGCATCCCAACAATGCATTCACTTGTGTGACATCATTCATTTTTGGGTTATTGAGGTAGAGCCATTTTACATTTTCAACCACATTCAAGTGAGGTGTATTTTGCATTTTTGGAGTGTTAAATCAGTTGTTAAATTGGCTGGTAAAAATTCATGCCCTGCATTCAGGTTCCAAGATGTAACAAACATGACCATTGTGAACACTTGTTCATGTTCAACTTTATGTTGCATTTTTTTCCTGGGAAAGTAAATTTAATAACCTCTACTTATAGACAAAAAAAACACACCAATTTCACTTTTTACATCCCATTTGAATATCAGAATTGAGGCACATAGCACCAAAATAGTATTTGTGATATGGTTTTGTGTGATGTATTCAAATACTGATTGAGGATGACATCAGGAAATTAATTTAGTGTAAACTTGCATAAATCTTACGATGCCGACGTAATATTGTGTAAATCTTACAGTGCCGACATAAATTTTACACTTTTTTATTATTAAACTTACAATTGACATGTGTAAAATTTTTTTATATTTTCCAGATGCATGTCATAAAGGGGTATTACACTTATGTTTTTAATAGTGAATGCTGTAATTAATTTCTACTTTCTACCATCAAAATCACCAAACCAATTTGCGCTACATGATTGACTTTCCATTCCTTTTTTTCTTAAAGGAAGCTCTTCATTTTTTGCCAAGACACCTCTTGAATCATTAGACTTTCACCATGAGTAACTAATATTTGCACTTTTTTCTTTCGCCTAAAACAGGCAGTTTTCCTTCCATTGAATCATCTTCATAAGTTGTCATAAATTTTCAAATCAGCCATTTTTTCAAGGAATATTTTACAACATCACCCATCAAAATAAACACCTTGGTGTGTTGATACTTATAACCTAAAATCTCTAACCAACATAATGCAATACTTGAGCTAATTGAATATTATCTGCAAGAGATTTATCAGCAAAAAATTTTAAACTTCTTTCTGTTATGATTCTTAACCATGTTTTCATCATCAATAATTCAAATGGTCTTTTTGGTGTTGTCCTCTACATGATGCTGGAAGTGATCCAGCTTGGAGTCAAATTTCTAATATTTCTTTCTGTGTATAATGGTTCATCAGGAAAATCAATTTTTATTGGCTTCCTTTTTTCAACAACACTCATCTCTTTTAAATTATTCACAAAGAGCATTTAACCTTTGCTCTACAGGATTTTTATTTAATTTCAACATTCTCAATATCTTCAACATTATCACCATCTCTAATGTCATCATTATCAAGGCTGATTCCTTTAGATGTTGATAGACCAAACCATTTTCTTAATTTTGGAATATCAGCTGCAGCTTTGATGAATGATCCACATTTATCACACCAAGTTGTTTTTTAATTTCTTCAATCATATATGATCCTTGCATTTCTTTTCAACACCTGCATTTTTCTTTATTCTTAATTCTAATGGAACATTTATCAGTTTGTTTTCCAGGTCCTCATATTCACTGTCATCATCATCATCAAGAGAGAACTTCTAATGGTTTATTTGGTGGAAAAAAATCATAGAATTGATACTGAAATTGATGAGAATATAAATGAATATGTACTTTAAATTTGAATGATGTAGAAGGAGAATCAGGTCAATTAAATGATGAGATTCATTGTTGGGTTTTTGTAAGTTGATTTTCTTTTAGAGATACAACCCATTATAAAAATATTTTAGATTTCCTTGGCTATAAAAATATATATTGAAGTTTAATGATAAAGTGGGATTAAAATTAAATTTACAAATCATTTAAAATTGAACTTTTCACGTATTTTACCGGCCAATCAGAGTGATTGAAAGTAAATTAGCCAATAATAATAGAGAACCCTGAAATTTTATATTTTTAATGTTGTCTTTAGATGACGTAAAGAATTTATTAGAGACGGAAAACTAGTGTAATTATAAGTTAAAACTATTGACTTTTGAGTATGGTTGGCAAAACTGGTTTTCGCCCCAAGTAAGAAATAGTGGGTTTTTGCTGCATATTAATGTACACTAATCAGTAATTTGCGATTATTATTATCTTAACGTATTCCATGCTTCCTAGATAAGATTTTCTTTTCTAAAGGAGCAAGCTTGCATTTATGATTCTGGAGACAGTGCTCAAAAGAAAGCAAACCACGCCTAATCTATGCTTTTGGAGGGACAAGAAACTGGTAAATATTGTGGCGTTTTACTTTTTGTTCCCATGTGTCGATCCTCATATGCAGGTGAAAAGTAGTTCGAATCATCAGAGAGGGAGTACGTGACAGTCAATGCTCAAAAAAGCTAGTCAAATTTGAGTAATAAAAAAATATTAATATGGATTTTTCAAATTTTTCAATTAATCCGCGCAATAGGTAAATAGTAAGGATTTTTTTCTCGTTACAAAACCCCTGGAAGAAATATCATCATCACTGGCCTCAAAGGTCCCCCAATCTAGTTTCCAGTCGACTTTTAAATATATTTCGAAAATGTTTTGGTAATAGTAATGCATACTAAAAATCGTCAATTCAAACTTGAGAATTTTTATTATTATAATTAAAATTTTTAAAAGGAAACATTTAAATTTAAAAATTTAAATGCACATTAATTAATTGTTTTTCACGGTCAAAGTTAGGTTTTTTTTCGTTCTCATTGTTGTAATAATGATCTTTCAGTTTTTTTTTTATAATAAATAAATATTCTTGTTATTTCCTTGGCAACTTTCGATTATTTGTGTAACCGGTTTTTTATTCCTGATGATAATTAAGGCGTAGTATTATATGTAGGTAGATTAATAAAAAATGCAAATAAATAAATAATAAAATGCACGTAAAATTTTTCTAAAATAATAATTTAATAAACTCAGAATGTATGCGATGCTTAAATTTTATTCTTAAAAAGATGGATTTAATGTACATAGATTAATTAATATAATGATTTCATACAATTAACATAACCCATATAATCATAAAATTCATTTTTTATCCGATGTGTCACTTCAATATTTTTCCCTTCCTACACAACATACATTGTTCGTTCATTCATCCATCCATTCATCACACATCCAATGATCAATAGAGCTCAACTTTATTTCAACAGTGTTACCAAAATAATATATCTACTGCATGTCAAAATTCAAATTTGACATTAAGTTTATAGTTAACCATAAACAATTCCGATCATAGTTTGTGCTCAAGAAAAAATTTTTTTACGATCACAAGATTTACGATCCTTTAATCTAGAAACCAATAAAAATAAATAGTTATCTTTGACTTCTCTCTCACTCTCCAATCATGGCTGTGTTGTTGATGAAATAATTCATTGTGACAATAATTAATTTTAATATATTGTGATGATTGTCGAATTATGACGAATCGAAGAATTATTTCCAAAAATAAATTTTTGTCTATTTTTTTTTTTTTTTAAAAAAAAAATTGATTCTTTAAATTATTACTTTTGATTCTTAAAGTGAATGATGATGAAATTGTTTTCTTTCGTGTTCAAGTAGTTGCGGTTGATCTGCTTTGGACAATTTATCATTATCATTATTATTATTATTATTATTATTATTATTATTATCATCATCATTATCATTCCTCGTATTAAAGGTCGTAATTGTTAAGAGGATGGCAGTGTAAATTATTTATAATTTTTACAAGCGGATATTTTCCATCCATAGTGACAATAATAACACAAGAAACTTGAAATTTTTTTAATCTGTAAAAATTTTTTAATGGCTTAGTTAATTTAGTTAGCATAAATTGACAAATTTATACAAATTATAGAAATTACGATTAATGCTATATTTACTAACTTCTCTCTGATAATGATTGACTATTAAAGAAAAGAAATTCTCGCGTGTGATTGTGTGATTGCAAAAATAAAATAATATTAATTCGATCTGATTATCATTAGAAATAATTAGATTGTCCCCTTCCCAATTAAATCTAAATTGGATAATTGACTTCTATTTCCTTTTTTTAGTTAACCAACAAATTACCAATCAACAACATCTTCAAGATGGATGATAAATAATGAAGTGGATGATGGAGGGTGTGGGGATAAAAATAAACAACAATGTGAGGTTTTAATTATACAGAAAAAATTTAGAGGCTTATGAACATTCCCACTAAGAAGTAATGTTTAATAACGACTACTTAAAATACAACTCACCTTTGACTTTTAAAGTAATGCTGGTGGACTAAGCCCGTTGATGACGATGGTTAATCACATAAAATTCATTAAAATCACATAAATATTATCACTTTCAACTTTCAATACTTTCACACAGACTTAATAAAATTTTTTTTGATAATCAAAATAAATTTTTAAATAAATTTTTTTAATAATTAATAATGATTTAAGTTTCCCAGTTTTTCGTATAACATAATAATTTCACATAATAGTTTAGAATAGAATTGTATAAATAAACAAGTTTGAAACAATATTATCGTCTCTTTTGGTAAATCACATTTATCAAATAAAATACCTGTTGAAAAAAATTTTGTATTATATTACTTTAATTTAAAAAAAGTAATATAAATAGGTTGAATACAGAAAAAAAAAATTTTTTATTTGATGCAATAATAATAATAAAAAAAAAAAAATCCCAACAAAAATAATTTTTAATGTTCAAGATAAAATTATAAAGAAATTAATTTTTTTATGTTCAATTAATTTTTATGTTCAAAGAAAACAAATTATAAAAAAATTAATAATCAAAAAAATATTTATTTAATAAAATAATAATCATAACGGAATAATATTAATCATAATGAAACAATTAAAAGAGACAGTTGGGGCTTGTTCCGTCTTAGCTCTTGGTCGCCCAAGTCCTATTCCACAATCAAGCTACTCTCCAGAAGAAATTCAAAGAAAATTTATGACTTATTACAATCCTGATAACATCAATATCAACTATCCCGAGAATCAATTCATCGAATCTCTTTCTATGACAAACGAAAATTATTTTTATTATCCTCCTCCATTTTTTGCATTTGACGCTCCCGCAACCACTCCCATAACCACAAGCACCGCCACCACCACCACCACCACCAATAACACAAACAACAATAATTTGTCTCCAATTTCGCCTCCTGAATCATGTTCCAATTTGAATGATCTTACTGAAACCTTTACTTCTACGTCTCATCCTTCTGATTTCACAAATACCAGTAACAATGATCACCATCATCACCACCACCATCACCAACATCCTTCATCACTACCAATTAAATTAGAATCCTCCAGATGCCCTCTAGATCATGATTATAATATCGCTTTATCATTAACGAAGGATTTATCTATAAATTCCTTATCATCTTATTCTCCAACAGGTAAAGAATTTTGATTAATTAAGTTGTTATAATTAATAGTTAATTATACAGATGATGATGATGATTATTAATAATATCAATTCCCCTACCTTTCCCCTTTTTTTGTCGATCAATCCAGGTACACCAATGCTATCTCCGTTGACTGATTGTTTTTCCTTGCATAATGTTGTAGAACCATCATATGTTAATATTTTATCACCAACTCCTGACTCAATAATATCAGAAGAAAAATTTACATCTAACCAATCACAAAATGATGATCATCACCAATTATTTGATTTAGACGCTTTTACATTTGATGCAAGAGACTACTTCAATTTTGAAAGTTTTGTTTCTGACGCCGTACGACGCAAATCACTTGACGATGCCATTTTTCTTCGTAGGATTTCTTCTACAACACCCATAAAATCTGAAATTTCATTCCAACAACAACTAAATCGTCGTAGATCTTTACCAAGCGAGTTTTCACAACAACGTATTCAAATCGAAGATGATTTTTCCCAAATAACAGCCATGTCTACATCATCGTCATCATCGTTGTCACCGTTGCTACCATCATCATCATCATCAACGATACCAACACCTGCTTCAACGTCAACACCACAGAAAACAACAAAAACTAAACAACCAAGAAAATCATCTAAATCTCTTGCACCATTTGCTTGTCCCCATGAACATTGTTCTAAAACCTTTACACGTCAATACAATCTAAAGTCTCACCTTAGAACTCACACGGATGAACGTCCTTTTATTTGTACTTATCCTGGGTGTCCCAGAGCTTTTGCAAGGCAACATGATTTAAAGCGTCATCAAAAATTACATTTGGGTCTTAAACCACACGTTTGTGGTAATTGTGGTCGTGCTTTTGCCAGGTTAGACGCATTGAATAGACATCTAAGAAGTGATAATGCTGCTCAATGTGCTCAAGTAACAATGGCCAATAATAACAATTCTTCAATTGGAAAATTGTTTAAATCTAATAACATATGATAACTTTATTAATGAATAACAAACAAAGAAAGAAAGAACAATAGTACACAGAAAGAAAGAAGAAAGAAAGAAAACGTGTAAATAAAATACATATCATCATCATCATCATCATCATCATCATCGTCATTATCATCATCATCAAATAACGTTAATTTTTTATTATATTATTTTATTTTTGGGGGGTTTATTTAGTTGTAAATTTTATTTTTATATTATTATTCTGTTGGTGTGAAATGATAAAATTCTTGCAAAAAAAAAAAAAAAAAAGGAAAAACTTTCTGAAAAACAAAAAAAAATCCATAAACAAACATAAAATACATTTTTCTCACCATTTTTTTTTAATTATAAATATTTTTTTATTTTTTGACTCTTGTCAAATTTTTTTGTAAATTAAAATTTTTTCTTTCTCACTAGACAAAAAAAAAAATTTTTTTTTTTGTAAATTAATAAAATTTAAATGTCAAAAGTTCTTAAAAAATATTTATTTTTTTTTATATATAATATATACATTTTTTTCTTTTTGTATATTTTGGTTCTTTATTTGATTTATAATTTTTTTCCCCTTCTTTATTTATATTTTTTACCATTTTTTTTTTGTATATAGTTTATTTTTTTCTTACTACTACATTTAATTTTTTTTACACTATTTATTTTTATCACTATTTTTTTTAGATTTTATTTCCAAAAAAAAAAAAAAAAGATAATTATCATTTTTTTTACGAATATTTTTTTAATAAAAACCAGAAACAACAAAAATTTATATATAGTACAAAAATATTTTAATCTTAAAAAGGAAAAAAAAATCGTGAGTGCTAACTAAATTGTACGAAAAAAATTAAACATAGAGAACGAATTACCATAAAACGTATCATCATACAATTGTTTGTCCATTTTTATTTATACAACAAACAATAATGCAAAACAACAAATAAAGACAACGACAATGAGATCAATAAAATAAATATAAATCATAATAAATCATCAAAAATAGTATTTTTATATTAAATAAAAGCTTTATTCAATGAATCTAAAAAAAGAATTTTCCATCTTGGATAATAATTGGGATTATTTAAAACTTTATTAATAGTTCATTGTTAGGAACTATAGTAACTCCTGTAGCAACTTTACGGTAAAAAGGAAATCATTATTATTATTTCTTTTGAAAAAAATTATCACGATTGTAAAGTTATGAGAATCATGTGTCTTGGGTGTATCTAGTTAATTCTGGTCAGATAGGTTATGCTTGCTCTGTTTACTGTTACTAACAATAATATTACCATTTACTACCATACTATACTACATTACCATTTATTACCATCACTATCACGTTAAAAGTCGTTAAGATAGGCTGTGTATTGTTTCTTTCTCCGCTACGACAGTTTTATTTATTATATAACCATTTTTGATTTAGTAATAAATTGTCTCAGGCTGTGCAAAAAAAGATCATTTCCTCTCTTTTTGGTTTACTTTTTCTCAACAATTATGTATTATTTACTTTTATATATTTATAGAACATAATACGAAGCAGTGACGATGTTGTTGTTGATCACAATAATGGCGTTGATGATATTATTTAACTATTTAAAGAATCTTGGAATTAGATTTTTACAATTTATTAAATCAAATGCGACGACGCTCCATATGTATGAACAACGTTACATTCACACAAATAATTCTACGGTGTTGGTGCAACAATAACAACAACTTTCAAAATAATAATTACTATTCTAAATTTTATGATAGTTATCTTTCTAATAATAATAATAATTCAATGGCTATTGTCAGATGTTGAAAGGATGTCAGTTTCTGATTGGGATTTCTGAATAATAATAATGGTGATAAAGTTTTATTAGAAAAAAAAAGAAAAATAGTCAGATTGAATTAATCAAGATCTTTCAAAATTCACAAAATTTCTTTGCACAGTTATAATATTCCAAAAATCAAATTAATAGTCAATAATTAGTAATATAAATTAATAAAATAAAAATATTAATCATAATTGCTATTACTATTACTACCTATTATTATTATTTTGACTCTTAATTTTGATTCTTTTGAAGTAACGTCTTATGCCAAGTAAAGTGTAAATTTATATGACTACTATACTGTGTTGTTTACTTGACTAAGAAATATTTTGTAATTCAATTTTTGCATGATTCACAATTTATCTGATTCCTTTAAAACAAACAAAAACACATATACATTTAAATTTTACATTACCTGACCAATTTTTATATAAAATTTATATATGCAAGTGTCTAATCAAATCACATCTCTCTTAATTTTTGTGCAAGTTTTCCATAATCTGTAAGAAAATCAGACTTTCGAACAATATCCCAAACTTTAAAAGCACTTCTAAACCTTCAAAAAACCACGTATCAATAAATATAAAAATAAGTATATATATATATATATATATAAGTTGCCTTGATAAATCTTTACCATTCTCTTTCAGAAACTTGTCCTTTTTTACCATTTCTTTTGGGCAATTCAAAAATTTGATTTTTTAATGATTCAGTCAGAACAGAAAATGTTTCTGGTGCACTCAGATAGTTCAATCTACCAAATATTTCTGATTTATTATTGCTATTGTCATTGTTGTCATTATTGTTGTTGTTAATAATATTGCTACGGAGTGGACTATTTTCATAGGGCAAAAGAAATAAATTTGGTGACGACCTATCTTCTAAACTTTTATACATTGTTAATGTTTTTGATAATGAAAGAGTTCCTATTTTTATTAAAAAAATAAAATAAATAATGGATTTAAGTATATAATATTATTATTTTAGTTGGATTTTTTTTTTTACCAAAAATTTTCAAATTTGATTCCTGAAATAAATTTTCCAATATATCACAAATCAAAGAATACTTAGTTGTTGTAAAATCACTTGGAGAAGTTTTATTACACACCAACGCTAAAAAAAATAATAATAATGATTATTATTACAACAATTTAAAAACTTTATTTTATAATATTTCACTTTTTAAACATCTACCAATATCAGGATAATATTCAGCACCAATATCAGCGGAAGGTAAAGAAGGAATTGATGGAAATTCCGGAATTCGATATTTCAACATTTCGGCTTTTTTTAAATAATTCCACATTGTATAATCAATATTTTCAGTGACTACTATTAAAACATTGCACACTGAATATAAAAATACTAAAAGTTGTAATGACTAGATATGTGTGTGTGTATATATATAATAAAAAAATAGCATGTTATTATTATTATTTATCATCATCAATTTTATCAATATCATATAATTGATTACTTGAATTTCAAGCCAGAGTTCAGGTGATGTGTTATCAGGAATTTGATCGTTTCTAATTGTTTGTTCAAGGATAGAAAAACTAAAGACTGGCTAAAAAATAAAAAGTCAGTTAATTATTTTTTTACCCTTCCTTTCACCAAAATAAATAATTTTTTTTCATTTACCTGAGCATCCAAAAGTATAATTCTTTCAGGAGTGACATGAATATCAATGCCATTAGTTTCATGACTAGCAAAATTTAATGAATCAATACTTTGAGAAGGAAAAGCCTATATAATAATTATTTAATAATAAAAATAAATAAAAATGATATTAATTAATGTGTAAAAATAATATCAATATACATATATATTAAAAATGCAAGTTATTACATTTTGAGGATCTTCACATAAAGATGAAATAATTGTAGATTTTCCTACACCTTGAGGCCCACAAACACCAACAACAAAATGACCAGGAAGATCACTTAAGATCTATATACACACATATTTATATTTAAATAATTAAATCTAAATGTAATATTGTAATATTTATGTGCTTTTAATTCTACATACATTTTCTAACAAACCTTTATAATTAAATCATTATTAATAAATGAACCTCGATCATCAATCATCTTAATAAATGGTTTATCAAAAGATTTAACCGCTGCTGTTGCTGTTGCTGTTGTTGATGTTGTCGCTGCTGCTGTTGATGGAACTTTGCTCTCTAAACGTAAACCATTATTAATTAACGAATTTCTACGAATATGATTATTGTTACTACTATCAATAATATTTTTTGTTGTTGTTGTTGTTGCTGCTGCTGCTGTTGTTGTTGTTGTTGTAGCTGGTGTGGTTGTAAATATATCATCATTAACTGACTGAGCAACAGTGGTATGTGAAGTGATTTCTTCTAAAGCTTTAGTTACTTGTTTTGAACTTGTTGCTTCAGTTTTTTGAATCCTACGCTCAAGGATAACTGGTGCTTGATAAAAGGCCTTTGGTAAATTGTCTGGTGTTGGAGTTGTCAACGGTCCCACAGAATCCTAAAAATAAGTGGGTTGTTTTATTTTTATTTTATCTACAATTGACAAAATAGTAAGAAAATCAAATCTTCGTACTTTTGATTTCCTATCACGTCTTCTTCCTTCACCACGTGAACGAGGCTCTCTTCTTCCAATCTTAGAGTGACTGCTACCATTATTACCACTCCCGCCACTATTTCCACCCTCTCCAGCTGTTTCACGAAATAATCTTCCCCCTCTATTATCTTCAATAAGTTCATCCAAATCACGAATTGATCCACCTCTTGCCATTATTATTATGTTAATAAAAAAATTTCAATTTTGAAAATCTTTACTAATTAAATTTTTGTCATTTGAACTTTTTATCTGTAAAATACTGCGTCATTGCATTCTTAATAAAAACTTCAACATTCCTACTTTATGGAGAAACCCTTTCTATTCCTGAAAACAGCACCAAAATATTTTATTAATTGTAATATAAGAGTTTCTCGGTAGAAAACAACTTGACCATCTTTAGTCTTTAGGAGATATGACAAAGTTTATTGTTTAAAAAGAGATTAGTAAGTTTTATTTTAGATTTTTCGAAAACTTACAATAGTCAATTTAATAATTTTTATAATTTAATTATAAATTCAAGATTTTTTTTCTACGCATAACTAAAAAATACGTGATGCGTCAAATAAAACGTGCAACATGTAAACTTTGAGAACCCGTACGTATTTATTTTCTGCATAATAATAATAATAATATCGACGTATATTTTTTCATATTTCTTGAAAATCTTCAAAAAGAACTTTTTTTTAATACCGGAAATCTGCAATTTGCAAATATCCTCTTTGTTATGAGCTCCACTAAACTGAATTTTTTGGGAAGCAGGAAAATAAAAAACCATTGTAAGGAACAATTTTTGTTCGTAATTTTTCTTTGGAAGAAAATACTTTTTAATCCTGAATTGATAAATAGTACTCGCGTGCTTATATTATGACTTTTTAATAATATTTCCGTGAGTTGAATATTTAATCGAACATCGCATTTTTTAATTATACACGATATATTATTCTTTGGACTTTCACCTATCGGTGATATTTTAAATCAATCGAAACAACCCAAAGTTGATAGGAGTAAAGCAAGCGAAGCAGTCATGTAATGAACATTTTCATGTCTTCAAGTTTCTACCTGCCTGTGATATATATCTAGATAATTTAGCTCATTTTGAAAACATCATTTTAATTGCATCTACATATCAAGTGACCGACTATTTAGTTTTCTCATTGTCTACTGATAGCGTTTCAGTTCACTCAAAATAATCTCCATCAAGAGGATCAGTAAAAATGAAACAAATGCTTAAAGCAATAAATTGCAATTCATTTTCATATACTGTATCATGCATTGACTGAGTTTTCACCTATTGATGTGATGTTTAAGGTCATCCAATAAAGATTATATTGATATTAATTCCCTATGTCAAGGCTACGAGTGCTACTTTTCTAGAATAAATAGGTCAGTAGGACTTACCGGCGCAATAGTCAGCATTATTTGGGACATACTCCAGACAAAGTGAACATTATTATGTCACAAAGGAATTCAGTGATCAAAATTATTTAACATCACAAACCAATATAAAATAATTGGATTTTGTTTTAAATGCACATTTACTATTGATTACATTTTTCTAGAGCCAGTAGCAAAATCAATAAAACTAAACTAATAAGCCACGGATATGTTTTTTTCACTAAATTTACTTTTGAAAAAAGCAATTTTATTCACTATTTATTTTCATAAGTATTTCAAGACATTGTTATTCTTTGTTCTAGAAGTTATTCCAACAGCACATATTGAATATGGCATTTTATGTCTCGAGTCTTTACAATTATGGTGTAATCTGGCTTTTTCAAAAATAACTACTTTTCTGATTTCTTCAACAACATTAATTGTTTTCTGCAGATGGATTAGCAAAAAGCACACCATCACATTATTGAAAAGATATGAAAGATATGTACAATATTTAAAATAACCTCAACAAAGTAACAATCTTTTCAATCGTTGGTAATTGGTTGATAGCTTGTAGTAATTTTGTTACTTGAAGTAATCCAAGATGGGAGATGAGAAACACCAAAAAGTACTCACAATTTTCATGTTCTGACTCCTGCTTTAAATGCTCTATTAATAATTAGGTTCTTGGCTTTCCAGTCAATTCTATAAACATTATATTTGTGTCCTAATATATTCAAAAAGTTGATTTTTGCCTTAGAAATAGTTTCTCAATCATCTTTATATATTTTACCATAATATGAATTTCCAGAGTAAAAAATGTTTTGTATTTGCTCTGTTGTTTTCAAGCACTTCTTTTAGTAAAACATCACTCATTGCAGCAACAAAGTCAACTTTATCACTCCATTTTTTTGATTTAGCTGCCTTAGGCAGTTCTCTGTGGCTTAACCCAAAAAAAATAATAATGATATTTAGTTGAATAACTCAAAATCAGAGTTTTTAGCTGGCTATCTTTCTAATTTAAAATAGCTCCTAAAATTACATAATCCAGAATTGTTTTGTCTAAAATCAAAATAAATATTATTGGCTAAAAATCATGCAGATATTTCATTGAAAGAGCTTTATTAAATGGTCATGCAACTCCCAAAACATGTATTATCTGTATTTTTACTACTTTACAAGCCTACCAAAAAATAGTCAATAGTTTCAATTATAATTATAAAGTTACCAGAAAAATGGACGCTTACATTTAACATTTAAAATCTATCATGCCTAAGGCTCCATATGAGCCAGCTTGTGAGGAGCTTAATCATGCCTCTAAAGTTGGTGTCACCTGAAATTGATTTGAAATTCTCCAACCAGTTGCAACCTATATAGGTTGAAGCATCCCAAATTCATCAGAAAATTTTTCCTGCTGTAATATTATGTCCATAAATTTTAATATGCAACATTGTAATATTTGCATAAAAATTATGTAATATTTACACTGGATGTAATGATTCTATAATTTTTACAGGGCCCACTGTAAACTTATGTAAATATTGTAATAATCACATAAATCCGCATCAGAAAAAAATCCTGATGTTGCAATTCTTAGTTGCAGATACCAATTTACAGGCCTCAATAATTCTTGGTTTAAATAAGCTGTTTTGACCAGTGATAGTATATTAACCTATTGAGGCTAATATCATAAATTTCCCTCTATTATAAATAAATATAGTAAAAATAAATAAAGTCAGTAGCTACCATTGTTGTTATTAAAGAAATAAATTTACATTTAATGAAATTTGCCCAGATCAGTATTAATTAAATCCTTTCCTTAACTTGTGGATCATGAATTAAATCTTGGAGATTAAAAAAACTTGTCATATGATAAGTCACACTCTTAAGGAGTATATATGAAACCAAACTGTTAGATTGAAACAAGGTCAAAATTGATTTTACTAAGTAATTTTTGACTTTGGAAATTTAATTTCAGTTTCATGGTATAGTCAGGAGACCTTTAGTCAACATATTTGTGAATGAATTACTCTTCACTCACTGATAGTCATTCAAGATTGAAAACACTTTATAATATGCATGAAAATATTTGTAAAAAAGAACCAAGCATCTTCTCATTGCATTAATTTCAGATTATTCTTGATGTAAAGGAAAATACAAAAACAAAATATTCAACTTTTGGCAGAAATTCAATGACCAAAAAACCACCACTTCAATAAATATTTTTTATTGACTTGAGACAATTAATCAAAATAATAATCTATTCAAATCAAACCTTTGTTATTAAATCTATCAAATTAAAGAGAGTTTAACTTTCCTCTTCTTGTTTTAAAATCATTTATCATTTCAGATCAATTTCATTTTTTTGAATTTGATGTCTTCTCACTTAATATATAATCCCAAAATACACTGCAACAACATGCTTAAAAAATTGGTTTAGCATGATCTACACTTACTGAAGAAATG
This sequence comes from Entrophospora sp. SA101, assembly GCA_958430865.1. NCBI lineage: Eukaryota > Fungi > Glomeromycota > Glomeromycetes > Entrophosporales > Entrophosporaceae > Entrophospora > Entrophospora sp. SA101. The sequence goes on along the minus strand of CAUDNR010003013.1, from coordinate 25,208 downwards.
CTTCTTAAATGGAACTTTGTTAGGGTAAGTTCTTAAATTTTTTGAAACATTTGTGCCAGTGCTTAGCATCCAATCTGACTCATCTGCTTAATATTTGATGTCAGAGGTACATATCTCTTGTTCGTTATTCATCCACATTAAAGAGGAAGGTTGATTAGTACCAGAAATGTGAAGTTGTTTGACAGATCTAGTGATCACAATCATCATATTCATGAATATTCATTAAGGAAGGTATTCTTTATCAAAACATCCAAAAACCTCTTAATGAATATTCATGAATATGACGATTGTGATTCATAGACCAATACAACTTATTAATTTCTTCTTTTGGAAAACTTGACAACCCCACATAAAGAAAAAGGACTGACTTAAAATACAACATGCTCCTTGCAAATCAATTAAAATTATACTTGATCTTCAAATCATTTACTTTTATTCTTGTCTCTGGTTGAGATGATGAAAACAATGTTGCTGTTACTATTGATTTAATTTTTAATTGGATGCACCTACAAAAACAGAAACATTGTCATTGAATTTTGGCTTGAATACAACATATGCTTGGAAGTTGAACCAAAACTATATACTTCCACATCCACATTTATATCTTCTAGACTTCATCATCAGATTTTTCTCCCTCATCATCATCAGACATTCTTTCCTCGAATTCTATGAATTGCAAGAATTAGTAAGCATCATTAAATATAGATCCACTTACTGAATTAGTATAGTTGTTTGCCATAATTGTTTTTGGAGGAAGCGATTATGGCAATAATTATGGATTATCAATATTTTTATCATCAGGAAATTTTTCTGATGCAAATTTACATAATTATTACACTACTTGTGTAAGTTTATGTCAGACCCATAATATTACAGTCAGGGATCTTTTCCAAATTTGGAATTTTTAAATAATGATATTAATAATTATTTGAAATACTCATGACTATTCAAAATCCCATCCATTACCAAAAGTCATCTGATGTATTTTGAATATTCATAATTATTTTGGATATTTGACTATTCAAAAAGGGGGATTAATGATCAGAAACACTTCTCATGACATTTTGAAATTGCCATATTTATAGAAATAAAATGAAAAATTTCAAGTGGTGTTGGATTATTTATCATCCAATTAAACTTTTTTTTTTCCTGGCATGTTTGACATGGTAAAAAACTTGGTGGCTAAAGAAATAATGGTGAGTATCTTATTACAAAGTTAATCAAGCAATTACCAAAATGGAAGTGAATATTCTTCACACAAAGGTCATTCACTCCCTGACACATTGGTGTAGGAAATAACCCTTTCATGGTAACTGGACTTCTTCACTGCTTAACAAGAACTAGAGTATGTTTTATAAAATCATACTTAGGCTGACAAAATAAAGTTAGAAAAAAAGCAAGCAGTTAAACAAGTTAATTTATAAAGAAAAAAAATTTTGACTAATTAGAATACAGACTTTTTGAAAAAAAATTATTCCAATGGAATGTTGAAGATATTAAGTAAAATTGGCTTTAATTGGTGACCTTTGAGGATGTGCAGACAAAATTCAATGACAACATATGTTGGTTTCTCCAAGGAAAATTTTATAATCTTATATAAGTTAAAAAGCAAATGGGGGCTGTTCTAGGAAAAAGTGGGTTTCTTCAGATTTTTTGTTTTTGAGATATTCATAAAAACAAAAAGCAC
>CAUDNR010003013.1:0-23511 GCA_958430865.1 Entrophospora sp. SA101 | reverse complement strand
TACTACTTATCAACCGAATAAAATAAAAAATCGATTTAAAAAGAAAAAATGATTGAAACATACGAAACCCTTATTATATAAAAAATAAACAAATAAGATTACTTACTGATTATAAATATGATATTGACTGATACGTCATTGTTTGCACTACTTTGTTATTGATATTACTGCTATTGATATTATTATAAAAGATACAACCTGATAATACATCAAATACATCATATATGTAACATTCATTCAAACTCAAAGAGGTTGATAATCTCTTACACAGACACACGCGCGAAATAATATATACGTATTAATGAGAAAAACCTGTTGTTGGATGTACGGAGGATGATGGATGTAATCAAACCAACTCCGTAAAACCTCTCTTGGCAAAATCTTTTAGCAAGTTGGGAGTTAGTTGGACGGAGTGTTGTATTGAATTACTGTTACTATATTACTATCATTTCCACTTTTGAGATCTTTTTTGATTCGTCAGATTTCTAATAATAGCATATGATACATATGAAACGTAATAACGTTTACATGTCATTATATAATAATATTATATAATAAAAACTTGATTTTTTTAGTCATCGTAATCGTTTCTATAGTTTATAGTTATAGTAAACGTTGAAGATCAAAAAAACTGGAGATTATATTTTTCCATTTTATTTTATTTTATTTTATATTTTTTATTTTGACTGCTGACTGAAACACAACGTAAATTTAGTGAAACAAACAAAACCTTATTTTTCCCAATAGTTTCCCTTCTTAAAATTATATATATATACATAGAAATAAACAAACATGCACACCGACCGAAGATACAACGAACATTATAGTTGTCCGAATCTTTGGGAAATTTTTTATTGAAAAACGAGATCATTACTAGTTTTATATAGTGTTTGGGATAAGACGGATTTTTTGCTGATTCAAGTCATACATGTCTTTTGGCTGTGTGATATTGTTTTGATCATATTATTTATCACAAACGCTTATTCAATCCAATATTTAGACAACAAGATTCTGACTAATAATAATAAGGATCAAATATAGGCTAAGGCTGAATAAAAAAAAATTTTTACGGCAAAAGAAGTTTGAGAGAGAAACACACTTCTTCTAACATCATGATTAATTAAATTTACAAAAAAACTAATTTATTTATAAAAAAATTCGTACAAAAAAATTTTTTAAAATACAAAAAAAAATTTTCAAAGAATAATTAAAAAAATAAAAAAAAATTTACAAGAAAAAAATTTTTTAAAAAAAAAAAATAAGAAAATAAGTAAAATATTGAAAAAAGAGAAGATTTTTATTATTTGTTTGATTAGTTAGTGGAGAATGTTTTTTTTTACTACACACAAATTTTTTTGGGAAAATTAAAAAATTAATTGGGGGGTTTTTTTTTTGATTGTATGTACATAAAGTTAAAAAAATTTTTTTTCCCATCCGTTCGTTAGTTTTTGTTTTGTTTTTTTTTTTTTGTTTTTTTTTTTAAATTAATAAATAATAATAAAAATTTTTTTTAATATATATATATATACACATTAATTGATTTACTAATTATTTTGCGCTGCTTATTTGTGTGCTGTTGTTGATGTAGTAAAATTTAAAATTTTTTTTTCTGGAAAAAAAAAACTAGATTTTATGAATCCACCCTTGGCCCCACTCAAATATTTTATTTTATTTTAAAGAAAAAACTCTTTTTTTTTTTTTTTTTTTTTTTTTTAAATGATATCACCATGTATTGATTGATCGCATGGCATTAGTAAAGAATCATTCAAATTAAAGCCGCTTAGGTCAAAGAAGTCGAATGTATCATTTGGATTATTGTTATTGTTGTTGTTTGTTGTGGTAGTTGTGAAATTGTTAATAAAAAAGTCGAATTGAAAATCTGGTTTGGAAAAATCAGGTGTATTTACATTCTCCATTAAAAAATCTAAAGCATCAGTATTAAAAGAATTGTTATTGGACCCGACACAAATGTTATTGCCAGGATTGGACAATACGTTAAATTGAAGATCAGGAGAGGGTGATGATGAGGATGATGTTATTGTTGTTAATTGTTCTTCTGCTAATAATCCATGGCTGTCGTCATTAAATAAAGGATCAAAGTCATTACCATAATCAAAATCGTTTAGTGATATGATTGAACCACGTCTTGATTCGTCAGCACCGAAATAGTCGAAGCAAGTTTCTGTCGTGCTAACTGTATCAATTGAAGCTCTTCGATCAATTTCATTATGATCGTTGTGTAAATGTGGTTGGAATATTAATAGTTCATTATTATTGTTAGTATTGTTATTATTAATGTTATTATTATTGGAATCAGTAGTAGAAGAAGAATCAGCGACAACATCAGCATTGTTGTTGTTATTATTAACAACACCATTTGATGATGATTGTGGTCTCTTTGTTCTACGCCTTTTTTCATGAGGTCTACGAGGACGGTATTTGTATTCTGGGTATTTTTTCATGTGTTCCATTTTAGCATCATCGGCCATACGTTGGAACCTCAATTTTTCTTCCATAGGCTCACGATGCCACATTTCTCCAACTTGTTTGGATACTTCGTTGTTGGTTATGCCTTCATTCTTGGCAACTATATCGGGTTGTTTGAAGCGACGATATATGATGAAGGCGTTTGGTGGTCTCGGAGGCTTCTTTTGTTTAATTGGTTTACTATTATTATTATTATTATTATTATTATTATTATTATTAGCTGCAGCTCCGGCCCGCGGAGTTTGTTGAGTGGCAGTAGTGCGAGATAAAACTAATTTAGGAAATCGTACATCAGATGATGTGGAAGTGGTCGTGGATGAAGATAATGATGGAGAAGATGATGCGGATGAGTTTATTGGTGATTGCTTATTATTATTGATGGTTTTTGTGGTGTTGGTACTGCTACTATTATTAGATACGGCAATGTCCCGCATTGTCATATTTACATTATTTATTTTATTATTATTTTTACCAATTACTTTTTTTATTTTTTGTTGTTGTTGTAAAAGAGGAAGCCTGTTGTTATTATTATCGTTGTTATCGATGTTGTTGTTGTTATCATTTATAGGTGGTATTGAAGTATCACGTGGTATTAGCACTGGTTCAAATCCTTCAGGTATAAAGTATTGTGTTCCCTTTCGTTGTTCGTATAGACTGAGAAGTTCATCTTGGGAAATATATTGGAATGTTCCCGGTGTTGTGGATGAGGATGATTGTGATTGATTTCTTGTGGCTGCTATTATCATTTGTTGTTGTTGTTGTTGCATTGTCATTCTTTGTAAAAATTGTTGATGATGGTGATGGTGATTCATTAGAGAAGAGGTGTGTGTGTTGTTGTAATTATTATTTTGTTAAAAAATTCAGTCAATTAGATTATAGATAGTCACGATAAGGGTGATGGATTTGAATTAGATATATATTAAAATTAATTGTTATATTATTTTAATTAAAGAAGAAAAGAATTAAGTTGTTTTTTTTTTATAGGAGAAATATGGTCCCTCTTGTGAAAATTAAAAAGTATTATTAATTAATTATTATTATTAATTATTAAGTAATAAATAAAAATATAAATAAAATATAAAATTAAATTAAAAAGAAATTAAAAAAAATAAAAATAATATGTAATTTTAGGCGTTGAGACAAAGAAAAAAAAAAAAAAAGAGAAGGTAAAAAAACCCGGAAATGAAAGGTTATTTATATTAAAAATTTTTTTTTTTTGAAAAATGGGGTTTTCCCAAAAAAAATTTTTTTTTTTAATTATTACTAAAAAAAATAAATATAAATAAATAAATAGTAAATAAAAATTATATATTATATAAGTGTAGAATGAAAGTAAGTTTTAATTGAAAAAAGAGGGGGAAAAAAATAATTAAGTTTCAATGTTGTATTTTTTATATTTGTGTATTGTGAAGGATAACTTGCACAACCCTAAATTTTTTATTTGTTCTTTAACTTTTTTTTTTTCAAAAAAAAAAAAAATTTGAATGAAAAAAAAAATCAGAATGAAAAATAACGCACTTTTTAAATAAGATTTTTCTTTTTCTTTTTCGAAGGTTTGAAAGTTAAAGAAAAAGAACAAGAGAGGAGAAAATTTTATTTAATAATAATTATTAGGTTAATTAAGAATTTATTTATTTATTTATTTAAAGATTGATTGGTTAGAATGATGAACGATGGTGATATATATAAATGAATATTTTGTATTTTTACTTCATAAAATAATCAAAATATTTTAAAATAAAAACTTTTTTAAAGCATTTGGATACTTGATTTGGGATTAACAAGTAAAATGAATTATGAGAGATGTATTTATAGCAAAGAAAATTTTTTTTATATGTGTGTGTTATAACTAAATTGAAAAAACAAACTTTTTCCAATACATTTTAATTAATTAATTAATTAATTAATTAATTCATATTTAAAAAATTTTTAAATTAAATTAACTTTTTATTACGCGTAAAAAATTTATTTTTTTTTGTTTGCCATTATAGTTGATATTAATTCTCTATTAATATAATAAATAATAATAATAATAATAATAAATAAAAATTAATATAATAAAATAATAAAATAAAAATTTTATACTTGGGAAAACAACAAATTACTCGTCTAGTCTAAAAAAAATTACATTCTTTTCTACTGCTGATCATGATTTTTAGTGTCGAGTTTTTTTTTTAATTTAACGTTTGCGTCATTGCTCTCATTTATAGTTTATTTAAAGGGGGCTATTAACTCGACGTATCATATCATTTCATTCAAACTGAATCTAGTAACTTTTGATTAAAAGATTGGTAATAAAAATAAGTAATCTATTAATACAAATTGTATTTAATTTTAAATGAATGCTTAAATAATTACATAATCCATATTTATACAAAGTTATTACACAAGCACTTGTATTAAAGTAGATAATTTATTTCAAATGAATGGAGGAACCTCCGGTGACCTAAACAGCTGACGATCGGCCCACTATAATGTAACACTAGTTCTCTTATAGACGAGATTTTCATTTAAAGCAGATAAACAAATTGATAAAGAAAGAATCAATGATCATTTTCATCACAATCTTCCACACAATTAAAAGAATAATCAATCACAAAAAGCAAACAGTGATAGCAAGCGGGTGAGAGGGCAAGCAGTGAGGCAAATATTAAATTGCCAGGAATAAATAAATTAAAAACTTTGTGTAAAATAAACAGTCTCCTTTTATTTAGCAGTTTTACAATATGAAACTCGTTGTTATTATAATTTTATAGAGAAAAAAATTCTTCCCACACCATGAAATATGGTTTATTTTTGTCAGGTAAATGTAAAAATATCATAATACCAAATAGATATATATACATGTAATTCAAAATATTTATTCATAATTTTTGATTGCATTATAATTATTGCATCACAACTTTTATTGCAACCACGCATAACAATAATTATTACAATTATTATTACAATAGTTTTGGATTTTTGAATTTTAGATTTTAGATTTTGAATTTTATAAATTTCCGCGTTCAACAAATGAATGTTTCTTATTGGTGGCGGTGTTGTTGTGATTCAATATTCATTGTATTCTTAAAAATTCACTCTTTTGCAAATATTTACACATCATGAACAATGATAAACTCAATCTGAGATTATTTTTGTCAGATACTAGTTAACCAAACTAACAATAATAACGGATTGTTGAAAAAATATATCATGTAACTTGATTCTTCGTTTAAAAAATGATTAATTTGTCACTAAAATAAAATGCAAGGTACCACCAATCAGACGACTAGTTGAAATGACACGCCTGAAAATCACAAATTTCTACATCTTCTTGCATCAACATCAACAACAGCATCAGCTTGATCTTTATGTATGTGGTAAATTCAAGAACAATTCAAGATATTTATGCTTATCAATACTACAAAGCATTGATTGTCAGAGAGTTGTAATTGATATCAAGTGCAGTTTTTTATTGGTAATGGTTATTAATAGATGATAATAATAATTGATGAGCCCGCCTTCGTTTTGAAATCCTAAAACGGGATTAATGAACTCTCTTTAAATGGTAGTTATGACGAAAGAAAATCACTGGGTGTATATATGCTACCATAAATATCAATAAATGACAATGCAAGGTGATGAATGGAAGAATCTTTGCTTGTTCATCGTACATTCATTAATATTAGTATTTTTAAAAGAATGAACGAGTTCGGAGATTAATTATCTTTACATTTGTTGGTCTTCTTTTTTCTACAATGGGCGAAGGAATTAATTAACTAAATTAATTAATTAACCAATCAACCAGCCCTACTTCTTGTTCTTTTATATTTTAATTGTAAATAATTTCTTTTCGATCAAAAAAAGGTAAAATTTCCACACGCTTAATGATTAATTTCTAAATTAGTGATATTTTTTAATACGTTTGAAAAAATAAAAATTAAAAAAAATTACATTGTAGTTTAGAATATTGTTTTGTTTTTTACCTATATTTATTATCCACAGTGACTAGTTATATATATATATTCAATTTTGTTTAATTTTTTCTATTAGATGAAATTATTGTATTAATCTAAATTTGTGTTTCAAAGAAAATTCAAATTTAATTGACAATAAACAATGCAAAACTATTTTAGCATTCATTCATTCTTTCGATGTGATCTACATATTTTACCATAAAATTACTAAATTTGGAAATTTTAAAAAATAGTTTCTATAATTGGTAAATAAATATGTTTCTTTGACACTTATAGCTTCTGTCAAAGTATCAACAAATTCACTAGTTAATTAAGAATGAATGATTCACCAATCAAATAATTCTTGATGACTGATAATTAAGAATTGATTTATTCGCCCGTTAATTGATCACAACTGATGTAATGTTTTTTATTTTTAGTAACAATGAAACAGGGTAATTGTAATTAAGGAACATGAATAAAAGTGATAATGAATAAAAAAATCTCCAATTTACAACTTGGAACATTCTCAAAAATAACATGATGTTGGAGAATTCACGAATTTACAAACACACCAATTGCTATACCAGATTACGCGTAAACTTTTTTTCGATAATAAATTTTATTTCTAATTTAAAAAATAATTTTAGTTAGAGCAATCTATTTTTAAAAATATATTTATTATATATTTAGTAAACCTATTATTATTATAAATAAAATGAATAAATATATTTAATTAATTTAATTAATTCAAAATTAGTTTTCAATAAAAATTTTTATTTATCTTACGATTAAAATAATAAACAAACAAAAACATAAATTTTTATTATACAAGCATATCGAAGGTTCCATTACAACTATTATCATGTAATATTTAAAACTCTCATTTAAAAACAATTAAAAATTCATTTCTACCATTGAACTCAGCGAATGCTCAGCGATTACCTTTTTATTTATCTTGGCTATTAATTGATTAGTTGATTAATTAATTAATCGATTGGTAATTTGGTTGATTAAAACCACCGAAAAATTTACGCTTTCAGGAACATTCAAGGATTTCTTAATTGTAACATCAATTGCCAAATATTCCTTTTACCTTCTTTGCCATTTTTGTAATTATTTTGTCATACAGAATGCAAATTTCAATCAGAAAAATCATATAGTTAACAAACAATGATTATTTATGCGTGTCTGTCGGTTGGTAATTTCCTATTACTCTCAAGGAATATAATTTGTGCGAGAGAGTTTTTTATTTGTAAATAACTTTAATGCTTAACTAAATATGATTGTTAACGGATAGATGCCATCTTAGTTTACAATGATTGACAAGCAAATCAATATAATCAATAATCCCCCCATTCACCAGTCAATCAAACCGTCCAACCAACTATACGCAACGATAACAACAATTACGCACGCATTAATTAATTTTAGACTTTGCCTCTTTATTGTAGTAATTGAATGGTTATTGATGATAATAGTAATAATAATAATAATATCGATTTTTAAATCATGGCTTTTTTTTAATATACTCGTACGCGCGTGTAGTCTAGAAGCTTGTGTTTTGTTTAAATAACCGAACGCAGCAGCGGTGTACTTTCTCCTTTTTTCGGAAATTAATTCACATCGAATCATTTAAAGGTCATTTCAAACTCAATTAAAAAAATGACCTGCATAAAAAATTTCTTTTTTTTTTTTTTTCCTCAAGGAACACATGTATGTAAATGTGCATAAATTAATATTAGTATTAAATAAAAAAAGTATTTTATAATAAAGTACAATAAAATCAATTGTTTTTTTTTTTTTTCGAAAAAATAATAAATATCTCTCTGCTTCATCTAGTTTTTATTTTGTTTACGGTTGGCTGTTCAACCCTTTTGGATTAAATGGCTTGTTAATGATAAACAAATAAAACAAAGAATTACGCGTTTTTATTTATGGAACTGATCCTGTACAATAATAGTCAAAGTCATAATAATAACAGATAACAACGATTACGACAATAACAAATAACCCGTTTATTTATTTATTTATTACTGACTATAGCGAAAATAAATGACCTAGAGAAATTTAAGCTTATTTTTAATCGGGAATATTATTTAGGTGATGATTTGTTCTTGCAAGGAATTAGTACATATTTGTTTACATAACAATCCTCATGTTAATATAATTACCGTTACTGAAATCACACACATCAATCAATCAATCAATCAATAAACAATACTTTGTTTCCACTTTACCTCTTTAATATTGTCTCCTTCTTGCATACACCAACCCGTAAATTATTCAAGGAACGTGAAACTCTAATTCAATGAAAAACCGATAATCATGACGAATAATATCCAATCAACAATATTTAAATAGATAAGTTGGTTTCAGATGTCCGTTACTATGCTTGTCTTGTCTTTTTCCTCTTCAGTAATTTGCATCAGCTGACAGTTTCACATGAACCAGATTGCAAATTAGACCCCGAATGAAGTAAATAACATTAAATTGCAACAAATAACGTTACATACACACACGCCATTCTCATGCAAACAATCCTTTCTAGAAAAACTCCGTGCGACAAAAAAGAACCCCATTTTTAATTTCGCACAGCCAATTTTTCAATCAAAAATACTTTTTATATGTGTGTGTGCGTGTGTGTGCGTGCGCGCGCGTCTTTTCCAAGAAGAATCATTTTCTTTTAGCTTGGAAACTCTCGCACTCGCTCGCTCATTCACCATAAATGAATAATGTTTTGAGATGAGATATGCATCTTTTAAAGGTTATATGATATCGCACATCTTGTTACTTGCATGAACTTTAGCAGGCAACTTATAACCTACTAGTATTAACCGAGTTTGGTAATACTTATTATTGTATTATATTCTTGTTATACGAAAATAGATGTTTAACTGATTCACAGATGTATATAATTTATATTAAAGACAATTAAAGTGTGTATGTTGGCTTTTCAATTCGTTAATGTCATGCCATGCTATTTATTTTGCTGGTCACGTGTGACCAATAAAATCGTAATACATTAACTCGTTTTGATTTGGTAGAAATGCGTATAATAACAAATTAACGAAGAAAGGAAATTATTTACTTTTTTTGAATTTTTATAATTTATATAGTATTTTACAATGGCCTCTTATTTCATTATTATATTCATTATTCATTATTCATTATTCATTATTCATTATTTCATTATTCATATAAAAATTTTTTTTCCTTTTCTCTATAGCAACAACATGCTTGTCATATTTATTTCCAAGGATTAAATCCAAATATATAATACAAGTAAAAATTCAGAGATATTTAAAGAAAAAAATTTAAAGATTTGAAATATATGAAAACACATACACTTTTTAACACATATTACACCTCTCACATTCTAACAAAGTTCTCAAATATGTATCTACATATTAATATATATATATGTACAACGCATACATATATACACATACTTTTATTATGATATTGTATTATCTAGTTCTGAACGTTGTAGTTCTACTAGTGTTGGTAAATGATGATGAGGATACGATGGTCGAGTCAAGATCGGTACATCTTTTCATTGATGCTTTGGTTTCTTTGATATTAATGGGATTCCCGGAGTTCGATGTAATAATAATGAGCAATCATTAATTTTATTTCGATTCAATTTATTTTGATTATGCGTATTGTCATGTGTCTACGTGTGCATGTTAAGTTCTTTTTTTTTTTATTAAAAAAAGAATTTTGAGATCGTAATCGTAAAAGAGAAAATAAAGATGATGAATTTTCTTTTTTAGATTTATTATTATTAAAAACTATGATAAATGTCATATAAATAAATTGTTCAATGGAAAAAAATCAAATTAATTTTAGACAACAAAAAAAATTTTATCACAATATTTTTCTGTAATGACAATGGAATCCAAGAAAAACTCTTGGAACATATCAATGGCCCCATTTTCATTCTGCATCTTGTAGATTTTCAGATTGAAGCAAGTTTTCTGATACTGCTGATGATATATTCTTCGACATATCTTGTGTTTCTTGAGGGTTTGTAATATTTCGAGGATAGACTCTTGCATGAGTAATCAATTTACTAGGATTGCCATCCGAATCCATTATTCCTATAAAGGGAAAAAAACAAATCTCCATAACATAATCATCCACATTCCCATCATCCCATGATAAAACTTTCATAAATCTAAAATCTAGCTTTGCATTGTTCGTAAACCAATGTACTTTGCATTTAGGTTCTTGAACTAATAATAAGAATTTAAATATCCTGACAATTTCTTTGACAAGACCTTCTGCCATGTCTTCTACATTCTTTCTTTTATTTTCATCTTTGATAACACGATATCTGGTCATTAGTCGATTAAGTTTTTTTGCTGTGCGTGATATAAATGAATGTTCTTGTTCAGTTCCAGAGAATCCAAGTTCAGTTAATGCGAGATATGTAAACTGTCGTATTTTTGTTGGAATGTCTTTAATCACCATACTACTATTATCTTGTATGAAATTAGTAGGATAAAATTGGTTATTAAGAAAATCCAATAATTGATTTGTATGGTTTACGATATATTTTTCTTGATTAGAAGGATGATCTAAATCATCATGTTCTTTAACTTCAAAATAATCATCTGCCCATTTCAAAACTTGTTCCAGAATATAACGTTGTAGTACTGCTTTCATCAAAATTTTATCTTTTAGATTTTGAGCTTGCACATTATATCTTTTGTATAATTCTTGAACTGTCTCAAAGTTGATTACCATAGAAGAGCCCTTTAAATTAGTAACATATTTCTCAATGCTCTCCTGTAAACTAATCACATCAGTTGCAAGATGAGCTGAATTATCTTCATGATCGTCACTTATGCGGAACTTTAATCCATCTCCTAAAATTGTTTGATATGAAGCCTCTTTCATCAATTTCCTATTTTTATTTACTAGCTCTCTGTTCAAGTTTTTTAGATCTTTAATCTTGATAATTTTTTTTTTATTATTATTACCCATAGCAACTTCATCAATTTCATCAATCCTTCTATCTTCTGCATTTTGTTTAGATAATTGTTCGTAAGCTTCATATAGATGATTAAATTTTTGTTTTATGATGGATAATTCTTCTTGTAATTTTGCTCCATTTTCTATTGATTCGTTTTTTTCATATTTTGTTACTTCCATTATATTCTTGATTTCCTCATTTATTTTTTGCAAATCAGAATTTTCCTTGGTTAATTGTTTATAAGAATTATTTAGATAATCAGATTTTTGTTTTTCACCGGATAACTCTTCTTGTAATTTTTTTTCATTTTCTTTTGATTTAGTTGTTTCATATTCTATGATTTCTATTATATTCTTATATTCGTTATTTTCTTTTTGCAATTCAATGCATTTTTTATAATAATCAACATCTCCTGTAACTATAATTTTTTTGAATTATTTTTATTGGACTAAATTTATTCCACAAATAAAAAAATAAATATATATATATTAATATAGACTAACCATTATCAGTGAGGGTGTAAGATCGAATTTCTTCCATAGTAGTAAATATTGAATAATTTCTTGAATATATCTATTTTTTTTTTTGTAAGCTATATTAATTAAATAATAATAACGGTTGGAAATAATAAAAACTCTCCATTTACAATGTAAGACAAAACAAAGCAAACAAGTTTACAACATATATAACAAATGAAAATACAAATCGGGCCAATAATAATATAATATAACAAGCAAAAATATTTTCTGTTACGTCACCCACTTAATTTGTGATAATGATGATGGGTCAGGAGAAATAAATGAAATTTTTAGATTCGTATAACAAATGTCTATTATCATAGGTAGCATGTGCTCTTTACTCTTTTTATTGACAAAAAAAAATTTTTATTTTATTATTCTCTCTATTAATCAATCCATCTATCTATTAGATGTAAATATTTTTAAGTTGACCCTTATACTTAAGAAATTTGAAGTATCCCAAAAAGTGAATTAAATTTTATCAAGTGAGCCTTGGATAAATTCGTAGGCATTCAAGCGAACGAATTCCCACCCATTTACAAAATGTTCAAACTTTTGCAGGTCAAACTCACAGGAAGAAGATACATTGACATCATTGCAAAGAGAAAATTATCCAGGCCTCGAAATGACATTATTTTTATCTTTCCAACAAAAAAAATAATATAAAATCAACCTTTATAATTCTTTAAAGTGGATGATTTTTTAAAAGACATGATAAAGGTTGAATGAACCAGATTCACTAAACGCAAATGTATCCACACCGCCACATAGTCGACTTTTGACAAAGCCTTCAAGCCCAGAAAATTTATGAGCTTCGAGTGGAACAAGCCAGTGAGCATTTACAACCAACTCACCACTTTTCACATGTAGTCAGTACTTGATCAAAAGTTTTGGAACGTTTATTTCTTTTTTAATCAACAATAAACAAGAATGCAAATAATTATGACCCAAGCATATATATATATATATATACTTTTAATTTGGCAAATTTTTTCTTTCAAAAGTTATAAAAATTTGAATTTTACACCATTTGAAAAGAAAAATTCCTGTATTATGATATCGAACCCATGCATTTCTTTGTGTGAAACTTTCTTGGCCTTGCATTATCCATTTTTTGAAAATCAGAGAAAGAGATGAATGAAAACGTTTTAAAAAATGAAAATATAGCAAAATTATACCTACTTGCATTTATAAGTAATTTTACCGTTAACACTATTACATCGACTTTAACTAAGTTTCTATCTTAAAAAAATGGAAACTTTTCTGTTAAATTGGACACTCACTCCTTGCTACTATTAGAATTGCACTGCTTGTTGAATAGATGAATGAATAAACTAAAGAGGAGGTAAATCATTTCGTAAAGATGTTAAAAAAGTTATACAGCAAATGATGCGATACTTTGAGGCTTTGAAATAGACAAAGGATTAGAACATTGTGTTAGTAAGAATATTTATTTGGAGTTCAAATATGATGGTATATATGATCGTGCGGATATAGTGTATAATTTGTTGAAGGTCCTTATGTAAGATAATACTCAGTTTAGCTACGCTGTGTAGAGTAACCGGATTTACGCCAATTGATGCATGATTGTTTAGACTTTGTGAAAAAGCGTATACCTGTCTGATCACGCGTGGTACATTATTTGTTTATCATTAAAAAAGTTTGGCTAATGAATGCGATCCCTTTAGACGGCGGAATTTGATGATATCAAGTCTTTGTTTAAGATGAATGCCTTAATAACTATCAAGTAGAGTTACTGCCACTAACATACCAATTTCATTATAAGACTTCATGGTTCGGTTGAGTCGTATTCGTCAGAAAAACACCTCTAAAATTATATGTGAATTCTACATGTGAACAACATGTGAACAGCATATTATTACATGCATTCATGGATCGTTATTTGTATGTGAAGCATATACCTTTGTGGATTATATGTATATTAATAATATAGATGTATTAAGTTAGTGTTATAGTTCACATATAGGTCTAATATATATTTTTATTCGTGACAATTTTAAAATTATAAAATTTTCTTCGAATCTTTTTTCTCTTCCAAAACGGATTCATGTATATTTATAAATTATTACAATGTTGCAAAAAAATGGCACTTGGTATTTTTCGTCACCGCAGTTTTTTCCACAACATATATATGTATATACTTTTACATTAGGTTATGAATATATAAATATATATGTAGAAATTATATATTGTCACTCACTATTATAAATAGTAAGCAAAGCACAGGTTTTATAAGTTTTAATTGAAGTTTTAAAAATGATAAAATAGAAACAAAAAAATAATGCTAAAATTATTTCATTGTTGAATCACTAGAATTTAATTAATTAATAATGATCGAAGGTAATTAACGGATTTATAATATGATATATAACAATATGCTGCGAACTAACTTACCAACATCCATAGATGTGAGTGATTGTGTTGTGCAATTTGAATATTAATTTTTGGGCGTTTGAATGCAAAATTCTGATTGGCTAATTTGAATTTCACGTGTGAATTTTCAAATTGACGCAGATTCCCAAATTCACGCACAACAATTGTATTAAGCTTTCATGTTCCGCATAAGTAATCGTATCCTAAAAGAAAAAAAAAAGAAAACCATTATTGTTGTTGTTATTAATGTTCATAAATCTATAATTGTTATTATCATTTTTATAAATTCGCACGTTTTGCTCCTCTGTGTCAAGCAAGTTTCTGATAGTATTCCTTGTAGATTTAAATTTTCGCAGATAATCCATTGATGTCGTTTGGTACACCCTCTTCTAAGACCTTCCTTTGCCACTAGTGTTGATTGCCAAAACAATTTTGAAGAAGCGAAAGTCAAAACTAAAATTAAAATTTTTATGTCAAAACTAAATCAAAAGTCAAAGGTCAAAGGTCAAAACTAGTTTTGACTTATGGCGAAACCTTTTGACTTTCGCACAGTTGACGAAACTCTCTAGTTTTGGAAACCAACATTATTGTCACGCTCTTCAATATTAATACTACTATCTTCTTTATTTGAAACTCCATTACTCATACTTATCCTTGTCCCTGTCCCACTTTTATCACCATTCAAAATCATTTACTTGATAATAACCATCATTAAAATGACATCCTTATTTCTAGAAATAAACAAAGATAATTTTCATTACTTCTTACTTCATCAATCAATTACATCATTAATAAATACTTCCAGTTTATTTGTGATTCTGTCAAAATTTGATCTAACCGGAGCAACATTATATTTGGATTTTGTTTATATTGTTTATTTCATCAACAAACTGTGAAATAAATTCCATATCACCATTACCACCATTTTAAATTATCAAATACACTAACTAATTAACTCAAATTGCAGTATTGACAAAATTGCCAGTCCAATTCCCAACACTGCAAAATAGTATTTTAAATTCAATGAATTATACAAAGCCTCTTCTCTTTTTGGTGCTGTCGGATGTTAATTCTTTTATCATGTATTGTTAAATTTTTTTATGAGTATGGGTTCATGTATTTATTGGTAAAAAAACCCACATTTAAAATATGAAAATTTTATGTACTCGATATTATCAATGTCATTGAAATATATCATATAAAAATATAAAAAAATTGCATCTAATAATAAGCTTATAGGTTAAGAATATTGATATATTTTGAGGGTGTTAATATTTCAAAATTTAAAATTCACGCGTGAAACATTTATTATTAATACAAGGATAATATTGAATAAAATAAATTAAAATAAATACAGCTAATACTTAATACGCCTTTTTTTTTGATTTCATTATAAGAAAATAAAAAACTTTTACTTTGGAGCACCTGTGGATTGTTTTTCGTTATCAATTAATAATTTTAAAAAGCTCAAAACATCATTATTTGAAATACAAGTTTTTTCACAAAGTGCTGAAAATATAACATTAGGTTTAAATACTACATTTACTACTGGTTTTACTGGTTTTACTGGTTTTACTACTGGTTGGTCATTACAATCAAACAGTAGATTCATAAAAATCGACTGATTTTGTGTACAGTTGTCATATTTTATCCACAGAGAATTTTTATCATTTTTAAAAAATTTTTTATCATTGTTAAAAGTAAGCTTTGTTTTACCATAAGGTTCATCAGATCCTGAGAATTCAAATGTGCTTTTATTAAAATAATAATAAGTTAACATTTATTTTTAAAAGCTTGTTTATCAAATATAAAAATAAATAATCAAGTATATATTTACCTATAATGAATATAACAATCATCTAAGGAGGGTTCAATTATTTCTTTGGTATTAAGGTCATAACTGTGAATACAGACTTTTTTATCTGATGGATGGAAATGTAAACTGATAATTTTTGAATCCTCTGGATCAACTGGATTTTGATATGATTTAATCACACAAGATCCAATTATTGATCCTTCATTTGTTGGTCTTTCAATTTCTGCAATAAATCTATTGTTATAATGTTTAATTTGCTTTTCTTCGCCAATAAATCTAATATCTAGCCCAGGTTTAGATCTAAAACCATATCCAACAATTATATAACTAATCTTTAAGTTGTGTTTATTTTTTGATTTCTTTTTGTTAATTTTGTGAATTACAATTACAGGACTTTTTTCCCCAATATATTCAATTCTAGCATTAAATAAATTTTTATTTTCACTTTTATTCCCATTTTCATCTTCTTCCACTATTGTTGAAAATATTTGACATTTATCAATATCTTGAATATTATGCACTAATCTATGAACATAAGCCTTATTTTTATTTTTTTCAGCATCGTAAACAATTCTACAAGTTTTAACTTATATCAATGTGTTCATATTGTAAATAGTAAATAATTATCCAAGATAAATATTTTAAGATAATAATAAGCAAATGCAATGTAATTTACATACCATCAAGTATTTTTTGGCCAATAATTTTCAATACTTGGTTTTTTAGATCATCTGGTAATATTTCAAATATAGGTATAACATCTTTATATTCAATTATATCCCACTTATCAGGATCACGAAGAGATTCATACCAATCATCTAAAAGAGCTCCATTTCCATTTCCACCTATTGTACATTGATATGATATAGTTTCACTTGATCTTGTAATATCATTTACTGATTTTGTTTTACTTGCAGATGCACCAGCACCAACAGTTCTTGGGTGACTTATATTTAATTCAATGTTTTTTGTATTTGAAGATGACTCTCCAACTAACAAAATAATTTAATCACTAATTATTTTTAAATTTTTTAAAAAATAATATATAATATAATATAATATTAAAATATTGAATTTACCTTGATTTGCTTCACTTGTAAGTTGTTTTACAATTTTACCACCAAAAATGATTTTTTTGGATATAAATTGACCATAGTTTTCAATGATTTTCTCAAGTTTCTCAAGTTTTTCTTTTAATGATAATTTTGAATCAACTGCAGATTTAACATCATCTTCAAATTCAGGTTTCAAACAATAATTTGATTTTGTAAATTCAATTGATGCATATTCTGATTTTTCAATTGAATATGAAGTAGCCATGTCCAATTTCTTTTCAAATTCAATTGAACTTTTTAAACCAATACAAGATGATAGCCATGGTAATAATAAATTGCCAACCAAAGCTATGTTACGTTCATATAAATTTTCTTGCACATCATTACATTTTTTAACAAACCCTCTTATTTTTGGATTATCATATTCTTCAAATTTGGGATCTATAATTGTAATTGCTTTTCTAGGAGCCTTTTTAGTTCCCTCATCTTTTGTCATATTAAATCCAGACTCGCAAGATTCAATTAACTTTGACAAATTAGGTCTGTTTTTTTTGCTTAAGTTTATCAAATTAATATTTTTATCATTTTTTTCAATTATTTTCTCCAAAGTATATTTATATTCATTATCTACTCCTATTTCACCACAAATTGGATGTATAAATGAATAATTATCATAACCTAAACGTTTATTTAAAATAAATAATCTAACTATGTCCAATTTCATATTTAAAGGCAACTCTTCAAAATGCCCTACTCCTTCAATTTGAAATGAAACATCAGTAGGTTCACTATTTTTGAATGTTTTAATAAATAATTCATTACTAACAAGAATCTTTGATAATGCTTGGTTTTCTCTATTTACATCAATATCATTACCATTATGTTGAAAGATTAAAATATTTTCAGAGTAATCAATATAACTTTGAATTTCAGGATTTTTTAAGATAAATATACGAACTTTTGATAATTTTAGGTCGACATTAAGTATTTGTTTGAATTCTTTGTCATTAATTTTTATAACAATGTTTAACATAAAAATTAATTTATTATCAAAAAAAAATTTTTTAATTTCAATAAATACTAAATTCGTAAATTTTAACAATAACAACTTTGTCAAGATTATATTTATGCTAATAACTTAATTCCAAGTTGTTTTATCTTATTTTAAAATAAAAATACTCCAATATTATAAATTATAAATTATTTTTATTATATATTATAACTTTTTTTCAAAAACGTGGCTATTGAGTTGATCTACTATTAATTGAATAATTAATTATTTTACTATAAAATATCAGATCTTTATACTTTATATATCAAGTGGAATGAACTCAAAAAAACAACAAAGCCTTGATAATTTAAATTTACCTGATGATGAAAATTTACCATCTTGGATTGAGAAATTTAAACTTCAAAATGGATTGGTTATTGATGAAATGGGCATTAAAAAAGGAAATATCCAGCCTATCCAACCTTTTAGTTCTTCAACAAATCCAAAAATTAATAACATCAATTCAACTGATTCTATAAAAACTAACTTGACAATCACAAATTCATTATTACATTCTTATCTTTTAAAAAGTAATATTCATGGAATTTAGAATCTGAACAAAATATAAAGGATTCATGCAATTTAGAATCTAAACAAAAAGTAGAAGATCCATTGAATTTAGAATTTAAACAAACAATCCATTTTGAGATCAGTAGTCAACAAATTGAGTTGACATTTGAAAATTTTGTACCATCAAATGAATTAATTAAAGATGTGCATAAGGCTTTAGATACAGAAAATCCTTATCATGAGCTTGAAATTATATTTAGTGATTATGGTCATTTATTATGCAAAAAAATTATATTAGGTGGAAAATTATCAAGATCACAACATTTGGATTTAAATGGTAATGATAATAATTATTATAAATTTATAAACTCACATAATTTATTGATCTTTAAATTAAAAAATTTTTTTTATTAAATTAAATTATATTATTTTTAGAAAATTTATTTACAGAAAAAACAATTGAAAAATCAATAGATCCATCAAACATAAATAACAATGAAAAACTTGATGAAATGCTAAAAGAATGGGATGAGATTCATAGGAAGATCAATCATGATTTTAATTTTGATAATAAAATTTTTTTTAATGTAAATGGACATACAACAAAAAGAAATTCAGTAATTAAATGGATAAAAATAATGGCTGAAAATTCAGAATTTTGGGATGTAATTTATTATGCTGATCTAATTCCACTATATAAAATTTTAGAAGAATCATTACAAAAAGGAATTGAACTTCTTTTCAAAGATCAAATATTAATGATGAATTTAATTAAAATTGAACATAAAAATAAAAAATATTATAGAGTTGATTTTAAAACTTCTTTGAAAAGTGATAAATATCAAATTTATGGAACCATTTTTAATAAAAATTCTGAAAAATGTTCTGATATTATTATTGTATTTAAATATTTTGATCAGTATGGATTTTCAATAATCATTGAAAGGTATCAAATACATATAATATTATCCTTATATTAATGATTAAAAAATAATATTTTTTATTTATTTTTATAGGTTTGATGAAAATCAAAATGATGTTTCTCATATCATATGGGCAATGGTTGGTTCTCCTGCAAAAATAGGATTTTATAGCAAAAACACCAGAAATTTAGAAATGATGAATAACAAAGAGGTAAATTTTCTCATTTTATCAAATACCTACATTTGAAATCGAACTTAATCTATCAACGTAATTTATTACATAGCATTGTCACAACAACTTTAAATATATCATTATTTATTTATTTATCATTAGAGTTTTGGAACTGACTTAGGTGATATCTTTAACATGTCTTCATTAAATAACTCTCTTAGTAGAGTTTTTGGAAATTTGCTTGATGGTAAATTAAAAATTATTAGTTACTTAAAATTACTGATTATTGATTCATTATTGATAGTTGTTTAAATATTATCACTATTAGATATATTAGATAAAAAAAAAATTGCTGAGATTACTGATGAAATTGAAATTGTTGACGAAATTGAAGAAGAAGAATATAAAGGTATTATTATAAATTATAACACAAAACAATTTTTATTAAAACATCATCTAATCAAGTAATTTGATTTTTTATTACTTTATAATAATCAGCATGTAAGTATTATACTATAAATTAACTTTTACAACACAAAATAAATTTTATTAGAACATCATCTAATTAAATAAATTTATTTTTCATTTATAGACAGTAAGTATTATATTATAAATTAACTTTTACAACACAAAATAAACTTTATTAAAATATCATCTAATTAAATGAATTTGTTTTTTATTTCTTGATACTAACCAGCACGTAAGTATTATATTATAAATTAACTTTTACAATACAAAATAAACTTTATTAAAACATCATCTAATTAAATAATTTTATTTTTGGGTGTTATAGAAACACTGAATAGATTATCATCACCAGAAAGAGTGGAATTTGTATATAAAATTTATAATGAAATGTGTGAGAATGCAATTGCTAATAATTTTGATGAAGAAAATATAAAAGATTATTTTTTTTCATTGGTCAAAAAAAACAAGGAGCTTTCTAAAAATGAAAAAAAATTTTGTGAAGAAAATTTTATTTATGAGTTTGAATTAACAAATGCAAGAGATAAATCGGGAAACCCAAAAAAATGTAACAAGTGTAAATTGATAAGATACTCTGATAGATTTTGTGAAGGCTGTATTAGTTTACAATTACAGAGTCTTTTCACTAATTGGACTTCTGGAAATAAGATAATTGATGACTTTATCCAACTTTGTCAAATGAAATCATCTTTGCCAGGATATATTTTAGAATGGATAACTTTTGAGCAATTTGATGATATAACAAAGTTGACAGAAGGTGAATTTAGTTCAATTTATACTGCTACATGGACAAGAGGACAAATAAATGATTATGACGAAAATAAAAAGAAATTTGGTTATTTAGGAGAGCAACTAGTAGTATTAAAAAGTTTAAATGATTCAAGTAATCCAGGAAAAGCCTTTTTTGATGAGGTTAGTAGTCGTCATTTAAACAAAATAAACAATACTGTATTATATAATACTAATTGATTTTATATTCAATAGGTAATGAATTATTGCAAAATTAAATCAAATTTAATTATTCAGTGCTATGGTATAACTAAATTTCCAGATAATGGGAATTATGCAATAGTTTTAAATTATCATTCAGAAGGAAATTTAAGGGATTATTTGAAAAAAAATCATTTAAATTTAACATTAAAAGATAGATTACAATCTTTATGTATTTATGTTTGGCATTAGGTTATATACATGAAAAAGATTTAATTCATTGTGATTTACATAGTGGTAATATATTAATGTATGGAGATAATTGTTATATTGCAGATTTGGGATTATGTGGACCAGTTGATGAAAAGTCATCAGATAAAGTCTATGGAATTGTACCATATGTTGCACCCGAAGTACTTAGAGGCAAAAAGAATCTGATATCTATAGTGTTGGGATGTTAATGTGTGAAATATTTGCAGGTCATCCACCATTTGATGATAGAGCTTACAATCATTGTTTGATTTTTGATATATGTGCAGAAGGTTTACGACCACCAATACTACCTGAAATGCCTGAAGATTATGCGCAAATGATGCAGAAGTGTTGGGATGTGGATCCATCAAAAAGACCAACTATTGAAGAGCTTTGGAACTTTGCTGATAATAAACATGGTGAAATTATTAAAAATAATAATAGTAATAATAATACTAGTGGTGGTACTGGTAGTGTTTCGCAACAAGTACACAAACCACATCCAGATGCATATCATAAAAGTAGAATATTAGATTATGAGATTGCTAAATCTAAAAACTTGAAAATTTATACAAGTAATAGTTCGTTAAACAATCTTGATTGTAACTCTTTTCTCTAAATGTGAACAAAGGAGAATAAAAATTTCATTATTAATTAATTAGAAATTACTACTTAATAATTATTACCAACAATATTAATTAATTAGATTCTAGTAACAATGGTAAAAGAATTGATGTATGACTAATTTAATCTTCACTATAAATTTATTCTTTATTTTTTTATTTATCTTTTTATCTCATCCTTATTTTATTTCTTATCTTGTTACAATATTTTGAAATAATAAACTTTTCGATTTTGTTAAATGGTGATATTGCGAGGTATCATTTCGGTTAATTAACAATTATGGCTTGATTTTTGGGCTACTCTTGTCATTTAATTCACAATAATTCGGTGCTTGTCAATTAATTAGTTTACGACTCTTTCTTGCACCTAGACAAATCTGTGAGCACACTTAATGGCACCAGGTAACTGTAAATAAATCAAGATGGCCCTTTGCAATGCTATAAAGTTCCTTTATTCGATTTGTTTTCAGTTGTTTACCCTTGTTTACATTTATTGGCCGACTGCAAGCTCGCTTTGGTTACTTGCAAAACAATTCAAATAACTTGTTTAACAGCCTTACATTTATGATTACAATAATACTACAGTATTTCCGATTAACCTTTGCCTACTTACTAAAGCAGGTTATGTTACTAATCATTGTTAGCACTCACTAGTTAACCAACATTAGTCCTAACCTTGCTTGCTTGCTACTAAAGCAAATAATATGGCCTTTTACCAAAGCTCCACAATTGTTGCCCTTTACATGCAAGAAATGTTCGAATTTAGTAGTAAATATAAATGAGTGTGTGGGAACCGAATTTATACTCAGCAAAAGAAAAACTTAACTCTTTGAGAACAACTCATAAAACAAAGGAGAGATTAGGATATAAAGAAAAAAAGACATCAAAAATATACGTGGTATGGCTGAAAAGTAATGAGAATCATTGTATTACTCAATAATATGTGGGTATACCTAAACAAAGTTATGATTTACTGAAAGTAGTACCATCGATATATTTGAGGAAAAAAAATTGGCGAAATTTGATTGACTGGTTCATAAAAAAATATTTTTTGAATTTCCTCATCAAAAACAAATGGAAAATTCTACTCGTGAACATCAACGTTACTATATTTTTGTTGAATGGAAGAATGGCACTTCAGTTGCTGATATTCATAAAAAGCTAATAGTTGTAGAGGGAGACAAAGCACTGTCTAAAAGTACAATTTATCGCTGGATTGAGGCATTTGAACTGGGCCAGCAAACCATTAAAGACGAAATTCGTTCTGGTCGTCCCCATGATGCTGTCACCCCAGAAACAATTGGAAGGGTGGAGGATTTTATTAATGAAAATCCTCATATAACTACACGAGAACTAGCGGTAGAAGTTGGAATCT
>CAUDNR010003002.1:30812-47684 GCA_958430865.1 Entrophospora sp. SA101 | reverse complement strand
TGTTTAAAAGTTCATATTTATGAAAACACTTTTCAATCAGTTCTAAAATCCAACGGTGATATTCAATGTTTAGTTTCACCTGCGAATAATTTTGGTTTAATGGATGGTGGTATTGATTATTACATTTCAGAATATTATGGTGGTGTTCATAACCTTATACCAGTTGTACAAAAAAGAATTGAAAGAAATTGGTGTGGTGAACAAAATGTTGGTAGTTGTTTGTTGGTTGATGTCAGAGATTTGGTTGATGGATTAAAAAAAAAGGAAAATGTACAAAAAAATTATCCTAGTTATATTGCACATTGTCCAACAATGAGAATACCAAAAAAAATAAAATCCGATGATATTGTTTATAGATGCACATGGGCAATGCTAACATCCATTAGAAAACATAATTTGAAAATATTAGAATCAAATAATGGCGGTGGTAGTAAGAAACATGAATGTATAAAGAATGTTCTTTCTGCAGGTTTTGGTACAGGAACTGGCAGATTCCCTGCAAAACTTTGTGCAAAACAAATGCTTTTAGCGGTACAAAATTTCATTGAATGTCCTGCTAATAATAACGCTTTTGGCGACGATGGTAATGACGGACCAACAACAACAAAAAATTACAAATATGAGGAAAGTGATTTGTTGGTGCAATGGTCTTATGCAAGAAAAGTTGAAGATTCTGTACAATCCTTACTTCAGAAGGAATGATTTTTTTAGAAAATATTTCTAATCTCGATAATAATGTTGATTTTTTTTTGTAATTCTATTATAAAATTTGTAAAGAAAAAATTTATAGGCGTCCACTAAAAAAAATTTTTTCAATGTTATTTTTTTTTAACAAATATCCGTATCTAATCAAATTAGTCCATTTGGGCTGACAGATCTGCTTTTTCTTTCCATGTAGCTGTTAATTCCTGAGAACAACATTTAATAGTTATAACCAATATTTTTGTTTCTATTATTATTATTGTTTTTATTATTATTATTATTGTTGTTGTTGTTGTTACTTTAATTTCTTTTCATATGTTTATTAACAACACAAAACGTATTTCTATATTTATAACCTCCTGACAACGTGTTTTCCATGATTTTTTTTGATTAAATCATTCATCAAACATTGTTTCTTTTATTTGTTTTTCTCTTTGTCTCTTGAATTAAATTATCAATTGTTTTTTTTTTTACATATCCAAATATGTGAAAAATCTTCATTTCCTTTGTTGCAAAGGCAACATTTCTAATCATCATCATATATATCTAGATTTAGTGATTTGAGGTTTCAATAGTTGAAAAATGGTTTATTACTAGCATTAAATGATATTTTGGTGATTAGTATTAGAATTTAATATTTTCCAAGCCATCAGCCAATTAATTAAAGTTTGTTCTGATTTGTCATATTTGCTATTTCTACTTTTTTTTTTTGTTTCCAAATTAAAGGTCTTTTGCTTTTGAGCAACTTTTTTAAAATAGCCTTAATGATATTTCAACTCTTATATTATTGAAATTAAAACTTTTGATGATTAGTCATATTTGATTTCCATCAGATCAGAATCCAAACCTAACTTTACTAAAATGTCTACTTTTTCATTAAAGAAAATACCTTCACTTTTTTATTTATATTTTTCGTTTCAATTCAGAAACTATTATATTTTGTATAATACCCCATAATAAATCGTTAATGATTTTACAGTAATTTCATTATCACTAAATATGGTAATTTTACTCTCAGGTGGTGAGACAAGTAGTGCAGATATTATAGCCAACACCTCTGTTCTTGTTGAAGAAGGCCAATTATCAACTGATGCTGAGAAGGTTAATTGTTTGCTTTTTGAATTGGTTTGTATCCAATCAATACCCATTTTAATTTTTTAGTATGAATTTTATCTAAGGATCCACCAATATAAATTTCCAAATTCAGGGAATTGTTTAATACTTTACTGTGTTCTATTAGTTTGTGACTACAACTGTTGTCATTGATGTATTTCTTAATAACGTTCACAAATTTTATTATATGTGGCCTCAATTTATCACGTGATTAATTTTTATTGAACAATAGTATTGAACCTTCAAACCTTCCAAAGTGACAAATTCACTCCTAGTTATCAAATTCAAAAAATCAACATTTTTTGATGATTGTTTACATATCCACAAAGTCAATAATCGATGAGTTTTGATTATTCCTAACTCTTTTCGTTAAATATTAATCCACGGTAAAAAAATTACCAGAAATATATTCCGAAGCTTATACTTGATAACGAGGAAGGGTAATGGTAGAGATGTGCCATTCATAGTAACCGTGATTTTTTTCGCGCATAATGCGCATAGTGTATATATATCATAGGGAGGGAAATATCATAAATGCGCATATAATAATAATAAAGTAAATGGCATATTTAATTTTCTTTAGAAATGTTTATTAATAAGCAAATGTCTATAAAAAATATATCTAAAACCTTATGCGTAGCACAATATGCGTAACACACTATGCGCGGCACATCTCTAGGTAATAGAAAGAATGGCCATAAATATCTGATAAACAATTTTTAAGTCGTGGTATGTTATCTTAATGTAACTTTTATATAGTGATGTAAGCCGGCTAAAAAAAATATCTCTTAACATTCATTTTTACGTCTGGAAATTTTGGTGCAAAATTCAATGGCGTAGACATTTAATTGAGATGGGTCTATCTGCATCACTTCAAATGACAAAAAAAACATACATTTGCTCAAAAAATAAAAAATAAATACAATACTCGTAGCAGGATAAAAGCAACAGTTAGAGTTTCTATTCGTAATACAAATTCTCATTCGAGTTATTATTATTCGTTTTATTATTGTTCGAATTATTCATTTTGTTCGTTTCATTCAGATAAACTTTCAATGTAATTCAATAAAACAAATAATTCGAATAAACCTTATTTGAATCATTAAATGCGGGATATTATAATAACAATAATAAATAATAATAATGATGATGATGATAACAATGATAATGATGATGACAATGATAATGATGACAATGATAATGATGATAACGATACTAGTGTAGTAATAATACCGGTAAGCTTTGTAGTTTTTTCATCAACTGGGGTTCTTGACTGGCTAAGATTTTTTCGGCTTAGGCGGCTAAGGTTTTTCTACCGGTTTACATCACTGGTTCAAATATTTTTTGCGAAAACCGACTCTATCCCTAAATTTGCGGGGAAAATAACCAACATATCCACATTCCCAAAGTAAAGTTTTTTTATTTCCTTATAAATTTTTGCCGACATTTTAATACAGTCAAACCTCGATAAGCCGAACTACATAAACCAATTTTAGCTTTATAACGATTAACTAAGATCATAATATTTTATGATAAAAATTCGGTTTATAATTACCTTAAAAAGTAAATATCCACAGGGCCTGGGGTCCTATATGAATAGTAATAGTAATAATACTAATACTAATTCAGCAATTATAAACCGATCCCTATTTTTGTGATTCGGATTGACTGTGATATTGTTCTTTTTTATAAAATTTTATAACTCGAAACAAGAATAAAAAGTATAATTTATAAAATCTTATAAAATCTTCAACATTAAGTTAGAGAGTAGACTCATTTGATACTACTTTTATATCTGTAGACAAAAAGCTAGTTAGTGAAATTTTACTGCCGGAAAAATGATCGACAATTCTCATACATGTAATAAATTATACAATAAAATAAATAAAATACAATCATTAAAGAATAGTAACTTCTAATTAATTTTATGTCAATTTTTTTTATATGTTATATGATCAATTATATTTGTATTTATTCTTTATGAATTTTCGAATTCCAAATTCGAATCTTTTAATAATAATAATAATAATAAATAAACAAAAATTAGGACGATTATATTGATATAAAAACCTACCATTTATTGATTTTTTTTTAGAAAATAATAATAAATTTTCCTTCTTTCTGGATTTCTAATCATTACAAAAACATCATTTAACTGTCGTTTCATTTCCTCCCTTCCTAATATATTAAAGAAATCTATTATCCGTCATTATAATTACCTATTTCAATACACACACACATATAATCTATCAGACAAAATGATAAAAATGATAAACTTTGTACGAAATGATAATTTAAGGAAAAATAAAATAAAAGATCCAGTAGTTACCGGTGGAGCAATTAACACATCTTCAATTACAATTAAAGCTACTCGAGCACCTCAAAAAAACCCGACTCGAAAAAACCCGACTCGAAAAACCCCGACTCGAAAAACCCCGACTCGAAAAAACCCAACTCAAAAAAACCCGACTCGAAAAAACCCAACTCGAAAAAAACCAACTCAAAAAAAACCAACTCAAAAAAAACCAACTCAAAAAAACCCAATAACTCCAATAACCCCAATAATTCCGACAGATCCAACAGATCCAACAGCTCAAACAACTCCAACAATTGTAGATGATGATAACGCTAACAATAGCGGCGGTGCTGATCCAAAAAATTCCGTATCTCAAATAAGTCCAGTAGCCATAATGATAATGGTTTCAATATTTTTACTGGTATTTTTTACATTAGGTATTTTACTATATCGTAAATATTTCTATTATAGGAAAGCGAGAAAAATAGATCTAGAGATACAATCTAAAACTATCAAATTACCTATAAGTGGCAATAATCATCGATTAAGTATTGGTAATGGTAGCAATGATAATAGTCCTGCTAATAATAACAACGGTGCTCTTATCAATGGTAGCATGGGAATTGCTTATAATGAAAAATCTCTTGAACCGGTCAAAAAATTTCCAAATATACCGCCCGTAATTGAATTAAATAGAATATCTACTTTGAAAATAAATTATAATAAAGTTGATAATTCTAAAATAAACACTCCCAACGCCTTTAATGCTAATAATAACAATAATAATAACTTATTACCAGGATTCCATGACAAAAACGATGGTAGAATGACTTTAAGTGATTATAATCATTACCCTAGAAATAAAAATGGGAATTGCTTATAATGAAAAATCTCTTGAACCGGTCAAAAAATTTCCAAATATACCGCCCGTAATTGAATTAAATAGAATATCTACTTTGAAAATAAATTATAATAAAGTTGATAATTCTAAAATAAACACTCCCAACGCCTTTAATGCTAATAATAACAATAATAATAACTTATTACCAGGATTCCATGACAAAAACGATGGTAGAATGACTTTAAGTGATTATAATCATTACCCTAGAAATAAAAATAGAGGTGGTCAGGAACTTCCAATATTGATAAACCCTTAACTGACAAATTTTATAATATGAGAGATAGTATATTTATATTTAAATAATAATTGTGTTAATTATAATTTAATAATTTTTTTTCTTTATTAAGAAATAGACTTGTAAATTTTTTTATTTTTATTTTCACTTAATAGACCTTACGGTTTATATTTAACTTAATATTAAAATAAATGCAAACTTCAAATGAATTGATAAATTTTCTAAAAAATAATATGACTTCAGCAATTGACTGTGCCGGGTCCTCTCTCAACAATTTGTAGGAACTTTACCTAGATTTCTGCAGAGCGAGTAGGACTTATACCCTTTTAAAGAATTATTTTGGAAGTTTTTACCTTGCTTTAAGTAATACTATCCATTTGCTATTAACGTTTATTTTTCCTTTTAAGAAACAATAATTAGCCATCGTTGTTTTCAAACTATATTTTTAATCCATATAATTCGATCACTCGCTCACTGCAACGTTTAACGTTTAATTCAAAATTCTGCCCTATTTCATAACCTCGTTCTGTACTTAATGCATTTCCTTGTTTGATCACATTATTAATTATTTCAATACACTCATTGTTATTTAAGACAAACAATTTCAATGATAATTAGTTTTCGCCGATTTCCTTCCCTTTTTTACCATATTGGGAGCTGCAAAAGTCCCTCCATAAGCGCAACCTCCCTGGGAATTGATGAGAGCGTGCATTTATGGAGGAATGCATTTATAGAGGGGAAGAATTTTATTGGTTGCATGTGATACTAATAAAAATTATTGTACATT
Organism: Entrophospora sp. SA101; assembly: GCA_958430865.1. Taxonomy (NCBI): domain Eukaryota; kingdom Fungi; phylum Glomeromycota; class Glomeromycetes; order Entrophosporales; family Entrophosporaceae; genus Entrophospora; species Entrophospora sp. SA101. Next base: position 41,650 of record CAUDNR010003002.1, on the reverse strand, counting down.
AATATTGTTGTTGACTAAAATTGTTTCGTCATGGTTTGCTTCATTGAATTTTTTTTTTAAAAAAATTAATGTAACGCTCAAGGGCATTAACTTGTCTTGATTTTCTTATTTTATTTTTATTAAACATAAATTTTTAAAAAAATTCGTGATCCTTTATCCTTTGTTTAATCTTTAAATTTTTTTTAATTTTCGCGTATATATAATTTTCTCCATTTGTATTTTTATCATTATTATTCTAATAACTTTTTGTCAATTAAAAAGAAATAATTAGCAAACATTCATTTAATCCTTTAAAGCAACAGTAGTTTACTTAATTCCATTACTAATATTAAAAAAGAGGTAACAAAGATGATATAAATAACGTTTGAATTAATTAATGTAACACAAAGTTGTTTAGCAAATAAATCATGTGAAAGTCACGGGAGTGCATTTAGAGAGGGTGGTTTTATATAAACGGGATGGGGGAAGACCGTGCAGTGCAGAGTATGGAGGGTGTGCATTTATCTCTAATTCCCGAGGTTGGGAATGAGACATAGCGTGGATTTATGGAGGGATGCATTTATAGAGGGTGCGCTTATGGAGGAGGGTTCACTGTAATTGTCTTCCACTAAACAAACAGTTGTACAGAAATGTTCATTGGTTTTTCCATGATTTTTTGGGAATAAATAAAGGCATCAATTGTTAAATTTTTTCACATTCCTTCGTCAACGGATGTGTCATTGTTTCTTTATTTTATAATTTTGAATCTTTGTTTAATATTTGTCTAGTAAATAGATAATGCAATAAGTTGATTCTAGCAACCTCAAAATAGCACTTGACTAAATCTTCACAGTTATTAGGGATAATGATCAGAAAATTGCTTCGAGAAAATTTAAACCCTTCTATTACTTGCAAATCAGACCCGATGAAAATTATAAAACTTGCCATTTCATGAAGATCAAGTATAAATGCCGGAAAGTCACATGCAAACTTCTTTAAATCAAACTTTTCTCTTGCGAATTCATTCTGAATGGTGCAAAGAATAATAATTATTGATTAAATAAATAAAACGTATTATTGGAACGTTACTTCTTTTAAAGGTGTTTTTGATAAACATTGGTAACTGCTGTCGTCATATTTTCTGAGCTTTCATAGATTTCTTCAACGTGGCAACAATATTATTCAAATTCAAAATTCAAAATTGCGTTGTTGCCGTTATCTTCCTTGTTGTTATCTTCGTTTCTATTTGACTTTGTTGTTATCATTATTGTTTTATCTGTGTTTTTTATTTATGGCGATGTTTTTGGTAAGGTTTATTACATCATTTTTGAAAATCACCTTATTATTTTTAATCTACACTATATTCCCCTTATTTGTAACAAATCAAGCACAACTTATAATTCGAAAAAAAAAAACTCCAATTTATTCAATCAATCGATCAGTGTTTAATCAAAAATTTCCCATTTTCTTTTTTAAATAAAATAAAGATGGTTAAGGTTGCAGTGCTCGGTGCTTCTGGAGGTATTGGACAACCTCTTTCCTTACTTCTTAAACTTAATGAAGCTGTTACAGAACTTGCGGTATATGATGTTGTAAATACTCTTGGGGTAGCAGCTGATTTAAGCCACATTAGTACACCAGCCAAAGTCACTGGCTACTTACCAGCTAATGATGGTATAAAAAATGCTTTAATTAATTCACACCTCATAATTATTCCTGCTGGTGTACCTAGAAAGCCTGGAATGACTAGAGATGACTTATTCAAGGTAATAAAACATATATTAATGTAACAATAATAATTTCACAATTTATATATGGATATATATGTGTGTTTAATAATTGATTATTTATTCATCAATTAATTAGATTAATGCAGGAATTGTTAAAAATTTGGCAACTAGTATTGCTCAATATGCACCGAATGCCTATATTCTTGTAATATCCAATCCAGTCAATTCAACGGTTCCAATTTTTGCTGAAGTTTTGAAACAATACAATGTATTTAATCCAAAGAAACTTTTTGGAGTAACAACACTTGATATAGTTCGTTCATCAACTTTTACAAGTTCAATTTCTGGAGCCGATCCTCGCGATGTCTGTGTTCCTGTTGTTGGAGGTCATAGTGGCGTGACTATCATTCCACTATTATCTAAAATTTCACCATCTTATAATTTCACACAAGATCAAATTGCTTCACTAACAAATCGTATTCAATTTGGTAATTTTACTTTATATATATATATATATATATATATATCATAATAATAAAATAAATAATAAAATTATTAAGACTTTTTTAATATACATTATACATGTATCTAATTATTGTAAAGGCGGTGATGAAGTTGTTAAAGCAAAAGATGGTACTGGATCTGCAACTCTTTCTATGGCATATGCAGGCGCCAAGTTTGCATCTTCTGTTTTGGATGCAACAGTTAAAGGTAAACCTGGTATAATTGTGCAATCATATATTAATCTTGATGCTGATAAGGAAGGTAGTTTTCAACTTAAAAACACAATTGATAACTTGGAATATTTTTCAACAAATATTGAATTGGGAGTAAGATTCATCATTATTTTATCAATTGTGAAATTATATTAATTTATAAATATATTAACCGAATATGATTTTTTCTCTTTAGCCAAATGGTGTTTCAAAGATTCTTCCACTTGGTAATCTCACTGAATATGAACAATCACTTCTTAAGGCTGCAATTTCTCAACTTAAAGCGAACATTAATAAAGGTGTTTCTTTTATGACAGAAAAATCAAAATTGTAAAATTATCCATCATCTTAATAAAAAAAAACAAAAAAAAAACAAAAAAAAAACAAAAAAAAAACAAAACAAATAACTTGATTAAAAGTTTTTTCATAATCTTTTTATAATGGAAATTTTCTAAATTCCATTAAATGTATCCATCCATAGTATAGTAATTGTGGTAATTATTCTTGTAAAAAAGTAATTACAGCAGTCATTTTCGGCTTTTAGATATTCTTTATGAACATAAAATAATTATTAAATTAAAACAGTTTCGGATATAATTTTGGCAACTATTAAAATTAACTACGGCCATTATTACTATTACTATTACTATTACTATTACTATTACTACAACTATTACTACATTAATAAAATTTCTGTAATTTAGTCGAATCATGTGACAAAACCATAGTCTAAGTGAATTTAAAATTCACAAAGCCAAATCTCGTTAAATTCATAGGTTTGGCATGGTGAGTTTTATGAATTTATTGAATCGAGAGTTTCTCTTTAATCTCAAGTCAAGAAATGACATTAGAGAGAGATTTTTAATAAAATTTTATATAAAAATCCGTAAATGCTTTTACTATTAACTAATTTAAATAAAAATAAAATGAATAAACTTTTACCCATCAAGTTGTTAAACCTTATCATTTGGGTTTAACTATGTCTTTGACATACCACAAATAGGCCAAAAAAACCAAAATGAGTCAATGCAAGTCACTTTATGGTAAAATTTTTCACTTTTGTTTTATAATTAATGAATACAAACTTGCTTTTATTTTTTAATATCAAATATGAAATTAGATCTGATCTCACTACACTTTTAAAATAATGAATTGTAATTACCAGAATTAATGAGGGATGTATAACAACCTTATTTTTTTACAATGTATAATATATATTTATTATTTTATTTAATAATTTGAACGCTTCATCAATTATTCAATAATTTGTATAAGTGTTAAACACAAAATCTACAAAGCAAAAATACAGTACCTGAACAAAAGTATCGGAACACTTGCTTTTGTTGATTGCGCAAAAATATACATAATAAACATGTATGAAATTTATATCATTTGCGGTTTAGGTTCTTGTGAATATCTATGCAAAATCCCATACAACTAAGTTTCGCAGAACTCGAATAAATATATAAAAATGAAATTCGATTAAATTTGACAATCAAAAATTTTTGACATGATGTTTTTAGAAATTGTCCAAGAACCTACATAGTAATATGTTTTGGAAATTTTGTATATGAAAACCCAAGTTTGATGATTCTGAAAAATTATTTTTTATTACATATTTTTTAAGAACATTTTTTTAAAAAAAATTTTAAAAAGTTTTCAAAATTTTAAATTTCAAAAAAAAAAAAAGTCTAATTTAACTGAAGCTCAACACGGACAAATAGTTGGCCTTTATAAAAGTGGAGCCTCATATAGAACTACTTCTAAAATACTTGGCTTCCCACCACAACAGTATATCGTATTAGAAGTCGTCCAACAATCTAAGAAATCTTAAACTTGAGGCTACTTTAAAAGAGGAATGGAATAAAATTCCTCAAAATTTTTTAATGAATTTGATTGAAAGCATGCCTAGTAGAATTCAGGCTTGTATAAAGAGCAAAGGATACCCAACTAAATATTAAAAATAGTTAAAATTTTAAATTGAAAATTATTACATAGAATTTGAGAATAAAATAAAAAATTTCGCGTCAGAGATTTAGTGATCGTCAAAGAAAATTTTTTAATCAAATTTCATTTTTATATATTTATTCGATTCCTACAGAACTTAGATGCATGGTATTTTGCATAGATATTCACAAGAACCTAAACCGCAAATGATATAAATTTCATACATGTTTATTATGTATATTTTTGCGCAATCAACAAAAGCAAGTGTTCCGATACTTTTGTCCAGGTACTGTATATTGGTGATGAATTTGCCAGAAAGGGCGTTTAATTTTTATTGGCTTGAAGATAGTTTCAAAAGCGGTTTTATCCATTATAAGTAAATATATAATAAATATAAGATAAACTCAATGTAATAAAAAAGGTGAAAGTAAAAGAAGAGTATAAAATGAAAATTAACAGTTGATATTTTTTCAAACTGTGGTGACGATGATGAAAATACTTGCACAATTAAAATAAAATGACATTGAAATATTAATTAATGTTTTTTACATTATTTTTTTCGTTTCCAACATTGGAGTTATTTTCTTGTTTGTATTGTCAACAGTTAAATATTTTTTTAAAAATAACAATATCAACTGTAATGATGATTATGACGGGGCGAAAATACTTCTTTATTCAAAAATGAAAATCAACATTTAATAATCAAGATACTTGCAACTCGTGAAAATTTGGATGGAATTACCAGAAAGTTTGTAAAGATATTTACATACTGTATATGGTCATGAGATACCTGATGTTATCCTGGCTAAGGAGATTCTTAAAAGAATTAATTCGGTTCTTTTGAAAAATTGATGCCCGCCCCTGTGAAGATATATTGTGATGTAGCTTTTCGGTTAATACCGATTGGTTTACGTTTATAGCCGAGTTCGTATTAATTTCTTGCCTACTGCCTCTTTCTTGTACCTAGAAAACTCCAGCGATCTGTAAGCACACTTTATGGTACAATTAATAAATGTGACTCTTTTAGAAAACGAAAAATGCTTTCTAAAGTTTCTTCTTTATTTACTTTTACTTTTCTTTGGCCGCTTAAAGGCTTGGCTGATTTGCTCTCTTTACAAGTCTACTTAAACTGCTTTACTTTAACACAAATAACAATATGCGATAACTAAAGACTTTGGTTAATAAATGTCTGCAATGTAGTCGATAACAGCCATTAACACTCTATTACTTTACCGAACAACTTTAACACTTTACATTTAACTCTTTTACAAAAACGTAAACAAAAATGTTTACATTTGAACCTTACTGCCCGTCGTTAACACTACATTGGATAATACCAAACTTCGCCACACTCTGATCATTAAACCCTGCTGTTTAATTTCCGACCCACAAAAGTATTTGTTTTACATATAACGGATTTTTTGTAAAAAAGTAATTTAATATTAACTTCTGTAGCTATTTTTATGGAGTGAGGCTCTGAAATTTTAATAATCAATTGACCAGTTAGTAGTTAATCAGCCGGTTGTCTTTATCCACTAAAATCTATAAAAAAAAATTTAATCTTAATATAATCAAACAAATCTATAAAACGAATTGAATTAGCAATCATTAAACGAAATTTGAAATATGCAAAAATTTAAAAAAAATTTTTTTTTTGATGATTGTTTTCTATTTTAATCTCACAATAGGATTATAATTAGCAAATATGGCAAGCATCATCGTATTGAAATAGAATATTTCTTTAAATTTTGCACATTTCTACCATCGATGTTCTTTATGAGGTGCGGAATCGATCTTAAATAATCTGATATTGACATTTTTGTGACTGGTGGATCGTATGAAGAATCTAACCGCTAAGATAAACATGAGCATATTTCAAATAGTTCGATCAAGTTTTATGGTATGTAAACTTGATGTAACAAGCCTATGCTAAATAATGCGGTCTTATTTATACAATAATACCCAAGTGTAGACTTGCATCCATTTGAAACTAAATTTCTTCTCTCCAAAAATTATTTTTATATACATTTTAATTCCTGTTTGCATGACACGATCATTTGTAGATTAAAATGGTTAAAGGCGTTAATGGTTAATGTTAACGTTATTTTTAATATTGCCCAGGCAAAAAAATTTACTGCCTTTCATTTTTAAATTTTTATTATTAGTCAGCATTGCTTCATATAACATGTAGTAGAACATCGTACGGAAGATTTACATTAATATTACCCAAAAACGCATTTCGCCTCTTATAAACAACTTGTAAATAGTAATAGATGATGATAAAAAAATGTGAGATGTAAATAAACAATAAATTGAGAAATGGCTATTTTTCTGTAACCATTCAAAAATATTTATTATTATAGTATAAAAAAAAATTAATAATAAAATATAATTTTTTTCTCCTTTCTTTTTCAAAATTAATTGACAATAACAATAATAATAATAATGACAGCAATCATCATGAATAATAAAAACAATTTATTTGTGGTTATTTTCTTTTCTTTGATCATGTTATTGTTTGCTTCAATAGTAAACTCGAATAGGATTCAAGAAGAAGTAGACTCTCTCAAAGAAACAATTCAGGAAGTTCTTAGCAATGAATTTCCGGTAAAAGCATTATATGATACTGTATCGGTTTGTAGCCAACCAGAAGATATCTTGGCGATTCATTACATAAAATTAACTCCTGACCCACCACAAAAAGGCCAAGAATTACGTGTTCAAGGCTCTGGCTATTTCAAAGAAACCGTTGGTGAAGGTGGTTATGTTGATGTGGTAGTTAAATATGGAATAGTGACGATTTATTCAAAACGTCTTGATTTATGCGAACAAGCTCCCGAGGTTGATGAAAGTTGTCCTGTTATGAAGGGAAATCATACAATTGACAAAGTGGCACAATTACCTGGAAATATTTTTCCCGTAAGAGATTTATTAATTAGTTATTAATTATTATTTATTCATTGGTAATTATAATGTTTATTTATTAATAATCATATTATTTATAATTTATAGGGAAGTTATAACATTTACGTGAATGCTTACAATGCCGATAACAAACAAATCGCTTGTTTGAGTGGCCATGCTTCATTTGGACTTTAAAATATTTGTTATATTGGGAGGGGTATGAGAGAAATTTTTTTTTTACAATTTATAATAATAAGAAAATAATGATATGTAATCATAAACATTTTGTTTTTAAATTTTTGATCTAACATATATAATAAAACAATCTCATTACTATTATTATTAAACGAAAACAAATACCAACTTTTAAATAATTATATTGGTTATTTGAGATCAAAAATAGTGATAATTAAATAATACTAAATATTAAATGATCATTAATTAACTAATTAACCAATTATCAATTACATTAATAATTTTAAGCAAATTCTGCTTCAAAAACAGCAGACATTCCCATTCCTGTTCCGATACACATAGAAATAACTCCTAATTTCTTCCTTGTTCTTCTTAACTCTGTCAAGAGTGTTGATACTTGACGTGCACCAGTACAACCCAAAGGATGTCCTATTAATCATACATACATATATATATATATAAGCGTTAATAAATTATGTAGTATTATAACAATAAATTGATTATAATCATGTAAATTAATGACTCACCGATTGCAATTGCTCCTCCCATTTAATCATTAATTATCAATTATATAGTAAATTTAAATTTAGAAAAAATCATTGTTTTTGGAAGAGTAAAATGATTCCAATATCAATCAGTTAATTTTAATTACCTTTGGATTAACTTTTTTGATATCAATACCTAATTTCTCAATAGAATATATTGCTTGTGAAGCAAAAGCTTCATTAATTTCATAAATGACAATATCATTAACTGAAAGCCCTACTAGTTTAAGAACAGTCGGAATTGCATAAGCAGGCCCTATTCCCATCACCCTTAGTGGAAACCCAACAACTGATGCTCTAATAAACCTACCAATAATTGGTAATCTAAGTCTTTCAGCTGTCTTACGTTTCATCAATAAAACCGCTGCTGCTCCATCAGAAACTTATGAGGCAGTACCTGCTGTAGTAGTACCATTTTCTTTGAGCGCTGGTTTCAATTTGGCTAATCCTTCCAATGTTGTGTTCTTACGAATTCCATCATCTTTATCAACAACTATTTCTTTCTCATCCCCTGTCTTGGGATCAATCCATTTGGTTCTTACAGGAATTATTTCTTCTTTAAAAAGACCAGATTTTTGCGCTGCTGCTGCTTTTTGATGAGACAAAACAGCAAATTGATCTTGTTTGGCTCTCGTGACTCCAAATTCTTCTGCTACATTTTCTGAAGTTGCTCCCATCGGAAGTAAACAATCTTGTGATGCCGGATTTGAGAATACCTTTTCTGAAACATCTGTTGCCATTGCTCATGCTCCATAATGAAGTGACATACTTTCAACTCCAGCGCCTTTAAAAACAAATAAGAATATGAGTATAAAATAATTATCAACAAATAATAATAGACAATATATGCATAATATTATGTATAATATATATATCACCTATCCCAATTTCAATTTGATCAAGCACAATTTCGTGAGCAATTTGAACAACTGCTTGTAAACCAGAAGAACATTGTCTATTAACAGTGTTCAAATCAGCAGTATCAGGAATACCAGTAAACAAAGCTGCGGCTCTTGCAACCGTAGCTCCACCACCAGGTGGTAAAACATTACCAACCGCCACATCTTGAATCAACTTCGAATCAATTTTTGATTTATCAAGCACCGCCTTAAAAACCGCAGCCAGAAACTCTTCGGGAAATGCATCTTTGAAACCACCTTTTTTTAGCTTTGGTGAGTGCCGTACAAACTGCTGCTACCACCACTACATCCTCTGATGATTTTCTAGACGGATTGCCAATGAGGTGGTTAGTTATTTGTTGAATTCTTTTTTCTTTTTTAATTGATTGAACAAATAAATTATTTGAAAGAAGAATTTTTTCTTTGAGTTCAACTCTATTTATATTTGAATGTGCAAATCAAAAAGATGAATTAATTAAAGCTCCAGATCAGATCCTATCGGTTATACGATAAAAAAATTTTTATTAATAAATATTAGGTTTCTAGATGATAATTTATTATAATGTATAATATCATTATAGATGGGTGTCTAAACTAAATTATTTAATTTAGACATTTAGACAATCATGGTCTCAATTGTCTAAAATGCTGAAATTGAATAATTTATTGAACTTTGTGGATTTTGTGTGTGTACACGTGACTTTTAGTTGTATTTAAAGCAAATCATTGCTATTTATATTAATTTAGACATTTAGACATTTTGTCTAAATACTATTTTGACTTTAGACGACCCCAAAAACAATTTATACGCCCATCTATAAAAATATAATGTGATTCTACCCTCTATTGCGATGATGACAACATATTACTATTTCTACTATATACTTCTAAAGGCAGATTCTTGTATTCATTCAAAACTTGACTTTATTTCCGCCAAAAATATTTACACATAAGTATTCTAACGCTATAAATATCAGTTTATTTCCTTCCTTGAAGAACTTCAGGTGCAATATATGGCATGATTACATAAATCTCACCTGATGGTTGATTATTAACTGGTCCACATAATCCTAAATTTGTAACATAACAACAACCACCATTCATTAATATATTCCCACTATGTAGGATTAAATCTTTATATGTATAAAATACAATGAACTACATAATATACAAGATTGTAATTCTATTTTTAACAGTTAAATATTGAATGATTTTTTAATAAATAATTTCCTTCCTCATAATAATTGGAATTGTTACACCATGACAAATAAACAATGGATGGTGACCTGATTTTAGTCTTTACATTTTGCAGATTTGCTAATTTATTAATATTCTTTTTCATCTTCTAAAATTTCCCTTATTTTTTTTTAACCCATTGTAAAAAAAAATTTTCTATTTTTTCTACCAGGTATGTTTTAACATTACTATACAATTCAATAAAAGTTTTACATACAAATTCTTTTCTGTCAGATGTTAATAGTCTTTCAAATGACATTTTTAACAATTAAATTCATTTTGTTTTTTTTTTTTAGAAAATGAAACACAAAGGAAATTTGGATAACTTCATTTCAAAATGAAATTAATAATATAACAGTCCACAAACATTGCTCCCAGTATCAATTATATTTCCTATCTCATTAACACCTCGATGCCTTTTCCTTTACAATTAGCAATTAATGAAATCAACAAAATTATGAAATTTCTATTTATTTTCAATATTTAAAAGCTCATCAGGCAACACATTGACTCGCAAATAATAAAGTAATAATAATAATAAGCGGATTATGCATTGTTGCATAATAACAATTGTAAAACTCTTGCCAAGTAATCTTCGTTCTTTGTCTAGGAATACGACTATACTAGAAAGGGGGCGTGTTAAGGGTGGAGCCATCATAATTGTGTTACATGATATAAAAATAACTG
>CAUDNR010003002.1:6986-20124 GCA_958430865.1 Entrophospora sp. SA101 | reverse complement strand
CAAACGAGTCAACTTTCCTTGCAAGTGAATTATGTTCTTGTCATTTAGCATCAAGTTCATCTTGAAATTTTTTTGTTCATTTTTTTAATTCTCCACTACGAGTGGATTCTGTTGTACCAAACTCATCTTTAAATGCATTTATATAATCACATTCTTTCTAGTTTTGTTTTTGACAGTATTTTTAAATCTTTACGTTGACATACATCACACAATTTGAACCTGAGGAGTTGATTGATATCATAATTCACATCATACTTTAATAATTCCTTCTTTCAGACCTACAAGTAAGGCTCCGAATCGAATCGAATCGAATCAAACCAGATTCCTAAATTTTTTTTAATGTCGTATTAAACACAATGAATCTCATTGTAGTGTGCCTCAATTTAATGGATACTAATGGATTAGGTTTAACAACAACAATAATAATAACAATAATAATAAAATTCTTCTCAATATAACGGATTTCTTGATATAGCCACAGTGGATAGACGGGACACATAAGAAAAATTTTATATGTTTTTATATGTTTTTATATGTGAAGCAAAAACTTTAAAAATCCGTTATGACAAGAATTTAATTATAGTCCGCCGTGACAAGGTTTGACTGTATTAATATAATAATAACGGATTTTTGGAAAAAATTTCCAATTACCCAAACTATCTGCTAAATAAGATTGTGTATATTTAATTGATAAAGGATATTATTTAGTGATGGTGGCCGAAATTATTTTGAAAAAAAGGTGGTTTCACTTAATACATATAATAAGTATTTAAATCAAATTTAAAAAACTTCAAATATAGTTTTGTCAAAGTTCAAGTCGATTAATTTCGGCAAATTTCGGCATACTAAGTAAGGTAGTTTCGGCCACCATCACTAATATTATTAATATTGATAACAATAATGGTAACGTAATGACGAATAAAAAGTATAAAATACAATTTACAGTTGCGCAATTCATTAATAAATTCATTAAATTTAAATAGCCAATGAATGATAATGATTGATATAGATTCGAATCAATCTATATTAATATATTCGAATCAGCTCGAACCGAACCGAATCGAATCAGTTCGAATAAATTATACATTTAATATTAATATTCGAATCAGCTCGAACCGAATCGAATCGAATCAGGGTAAAATTCGAATCAAAAATTAGGTGATTCAATTCGATTCGAATTCGAATTTCATTGATTGGTTCGGAGCCTTACCCACAAGAAAATTGGTGTGCGCTGACTTATAACTAACTCTTGTAAGAATACGTGATTCCCAAGAAAATTCTTTATAGCCCCAGAAACATCTTGAGAATTACCATTTTTGTTTTTCACTAGGACATTTTTATCATGAATTCTTGATATATATAATACTAAATGTTTTCAAAATAAATGCGCCCAACTCTAAGCATATTTAAATATATTTTTTGACAAAGAGGTATGTTGTGATTTCAGCAGCAGAAGGTTCTTTTATTGGATCAGGTTTTCTTCTTAAGGTGTCAGCTAGTAGTCGTTTTTCCGCCGTCACCATCCATTGCTATGAGCTGAGCCATTAAGAAAATATTTAGAGAGTTCTTGAAAGGTTTCGCACAATTCTGTAAACTCTTTTTGAGAAACCATTGATGAATAACCACAAGCACAACGGCCTACTTTAATGCTTTTATATTCCGCAGAGCCATCATAATTGCTTTCCTTCATATATATATATATATATGCTTTGCTCTGCTAGCTATTGCAGATCGCTCCCAAAAATTTTTTTTCTTCAAGTAAAGATTCTTCATATGATTGATTTATTTTATATTTGGTTCAGTATTTATTAAAAAACATGCATGGCAAAATAATTATCAATGATAATTGATCACGAAAATTATCATTTTTTTGATTTGATTTTTTTTTTGCTTCTATTAAAAAATCGTAATTTCTGTGCAATTTGCAGGTTTTTTTGTTAAATAGAGGGAGAAGGAAGAAGAGAGTAAAGAAGATGATGGCCTGTTTATCATTACAGCAGTCAAACTTCATTTCAACAAATCTATGGGGCCACAAGAAAATTGTGTCTAATATCGTTGTACCAGAATTACTAAACAAAATTCGTTAAAAGCGAGGTTTAACTGTACTACTATTTATTATTTTTTATTATGGATCATTTCTAACCTATTTTGTTATAAACATGTATGTATGGCTGGCTTTTGTTTATTTTATAGAAAAGATTTATGATAAAAATGGATAATATATATATCACAATGCTATTTAAGGATTTAGGATTTAAATTACTATAAAGAGTTATTAATATTTTGTAATAATAAAAATGTATTGTTCTTTTTTTTTTTTTTTTGGTTTAAAAAGACTTATTGATAACAATTAATTTTTTTTTTGATTTGCATTAAAGAATTCATTACAAATGTCATATCCTCAGTTGTATTTATCAAGGAGGCTTACGGTAAATAGACAATTATGAATTTGTCAAAATAAACTTCAAGCCATTTAGAAACAATGAGTAGTGCTCTCTCTCTTGTGATTCGCTGGATTTCTTTTCGTTTGATATTAGCCGCTTGAAGATAAGGACGTCGTGGATAAATATAGGAGGTTGAATTCTTTGCTCCAGAAAGAAATATATACATGACACGTTTTGTAATACGTTTGTAATAGGTATATCACATGATATGTAAAAAGCACGTAATTTGTTGTTATCATATTTCAAATGAGGTAAATTTTAATTTATTAATAAATTAGATTAATGGATTATTCTTATAGCCAAATAGATTATGTTAACAATCAATGAGATCTTTAGAGTCATTCCATATCTGGCATCTGAAGTATTAAATATATAAAGAACCTGACATTTATAGTTTTTGGGATGATTATGTGAAAACTCATATTGTGCCACATGATTGATCATCATCTAATAATAGATAACAAGACATAAAATCACCTGAATTTTATGCTAAATTAACAACTGCCAGAGAAATTAGAAAATATTTATATGAATACTGTTCCTCAATGCATGAAGAAGAAGAAGAAGAAAGGATATTAATTAGCAGAAGCAAAATTATCAATTCAGAGGAATAATTGTCAGATTCAAAAGATTATAAACACCGAGTATTTATTGTTCAGAAATGCCATGGGTGTGTGTACAAGTAGTTTGGGATTTGGGCATAGAAAATTATTAATTAATCCTTATATGGCTAATACAGAAAATAGAAAAGGCAGTTAGGAAATAAAAAAATTTTTTCGGAGATGAAAAAAACATTGCGAGGATAGATTTAATGTGATGGATGCAAGATTACTAGTTTGAAATTTTTTGCCAATACTAATACTAAATATTAATTTCCGTTTTGCTAAACGATTTCATATTAATATTATCATGGATTCTGAATCAAAATGTGTCCAAGCCACCACCTTCTAGCCAATAATCGCAAGCATATTTAATCAATTATCTGTTTTAATTAAAACCTTTCTTTTCTCACATTCAACACTTGAAAGGACCAGAGTAAAAGTTTTATTGATGTTATATAAAGGAAATCATCTGTAGATAAATTTATTTAAAATAGTTCAATTCCTTATTGATAATAATAAATTATCTGCTGTGTATATTGATCATATCACCTTCGAATATAATTCATGAATACCATCACCATGAGAAATCCCAAAACCCGCCATCTTCATCATCAATCTTGAAATAAATTGAAGAATTTAAACTGAACAATGAAGTAATTTTTATGGTGGTAATATATTAATAAATCATCTGGCAAAAAAAGAAGACAAAAGAATCAGATATTTATAGTAGTGACATGTTAATGTCGGAAATTTTTGCAGGACATCCACCATCTGGTAATAATAATAATAATAGAACATAATTTTCGTTCACAACTAAAAATATAAAACTGTCAGTCATCGTTATCAAATACGTCTGATACACCATACTATTGAAGAACATTGTGAGTTTGCTAATAGTAATAAATTAGAAGAAATTATCTTTAAAAAACAACAATAGTAATAATGTTGTACAAGCTGAATGAATTATCCAGTTTTAATTATATACTAAATCGGAAAATTGATTTTAATAATGATAATAATTTCATTAAATTACTTTTTGTTAAATTATCATTAATCAATTAATAATAATAATAGATTTTAATAACAATCAATAATGAAGGACTATAGCATTATGTAATTAAAATTACTACCGACGGCACTGAAATTTTTAAATTCCTAAACCTTCATTATTATATTAACATCCGATAATTGGTTTTCGCCTTTTACAAAAAAATTTCACGGATTACCAAAATTCATTATTTTTTTGGTTAAAATAAAAAAAGTAAATTCTCACTGTGTAATGACGCAAATTTTCATGGGAAGAAGAAGAATTAAATAATGGTGCAACATCATCCATACAAGCTGTTGGTTCATTTTAATTGGATTCTAATGGTTATTAGTAAAAAAGGACGATGAGACATAAAAATATTAATATATTTCCACACTAAAAAACGAACATTAATAGTAATCAAGTAGATAAAAAATTTTAAATAGATTAGTATCATTGTTATTATGAGATCACTACTTAAGGAAATCCATTTAAAAATATATCATGCATATAAATAACATTAGAATAAATCTAGAATAGAATTCGGGGAAGAGACAAGATTATTTATTTTTAGACCTTGTAAAAAACTTTTAAGTATGGTATGTATCACAAACTAAAAAATTTTTTGTCGAATAAAAATCATGAGAAAATCCATAAAAAAAAATCGATTTCATCATTATTATTTTAATAATGTTTGACCATGTGTATGCCTTATAAATCGGGATACTGGCCATGTGACTAGAATAAAATCCTTTGATGGCGGGACGATGGTGGTGGAATATTAGTTCTATTTGTGGCAAAGAAATAAATTAGTTGGTCACAATGAATATGAAAAGTGTATTATACAAAAATCCTTTGTTTTTAAAGTAATATTAAAAAATCCCAATTTCTAATTTAGGGGTTTTAACATTGAAAATATAACCATTATAAAAGTTGACGGGCTGGTTATTGCATATTTTTTCGAATTTAAATTTTCTTTTTTCACTAGTGAACGGTTAAACCACACTCAGTTCCTAATTTTGTGCTACCAAAAAAAAAACAGAGATCAATTAAGTCAAGTATAGAAATTTACAATAAATAATAATAGATTCTTTTTTATGATTTGTAAACATGCGAAGGGGAGAAAAATGTTGCGGAATTAATTTGGTTAGAAAGAAAAAACTTTATTAATTTGGTAAATTGTAATCGAATTCGCTCGGTGTTTTTTCGCTTTACGAATGGCGAGAAAACAGTGATACGGCGGCCGTAATTAGGGTTAGAAAAAAATTTATTTAATAAATAGAATAACGTTCATATAAAATATATCCCAATGTTTATTGTATTGTTTTTACATACATTGCTTCCGTGTTTCACGACATTTTGTACAAAGTATTTAAAATCCAAAAGTTAATTTTGACTGTGCAGACAAAAGATTTTCATTCTTTTTTCTTTTAATTTAGGGAAAAGTAAAGGAGTTTTTTAGTTTGTAGTCTAAGTTCCTGATTTTTTATTTATAATATATTGTTTTTATTAAATTTTAGAAATAGAATAACTTAATTAGTTCTAAATTTCTTTTTTTTTTTTAAAGAGAATTTTTTCAAAAATGACTAAAAAAAACATTGACAATTATTTATTTATTATAAAATTAATATTAATATTAATAACGATAACAATAAACTTTGTATCATTGAGTGTAGTTTCGGGTGAAGTGACTCTCACGCATACACTCCCGACACCAGGTCTTAGTATAATTCAATCTGATCAATATCAAGATGGTTCTATGTTATTTCGTCTCGGTAAGGGAAACCAACAAGGTTGCAATGAACCTAACTTACACATAAGTGTCTTGAGATACGACGGAGTTTTTCTTGATGTCGATACTTCAAAATTGTCGATACCTCAAAGGAACTATTGTGGCTCACCAACATTCTACTTAAATATTGATGATGCGGATTTTACGAGTTATCATTGTAAAGCTGACAATGATGATGATTTTCAAGTGGAACACAATAGACCTAAAAAAAAAAATGTGGTAATCATAATAAACATACCAAAACTATTCGTCCTACCACAACTTGGAGTTGTGGTAAAGACGATCCAAATTGCACAGAACCAACTAAAACAACTAGTTCAAAGGGAACAATCCCAACTTGTGAGCCAGGAAACCCGGATTGTCCTACTACAACATGTGCAAATGGCGATACCAAATGTACCACGGCTCCTTCTAAAACATGTTCACAAGATGACCATAAATGTAACACTCCGACTCCAGTAGCACCAAAACCAACTACAACTTGTGGACCTAATGATACCGGATGCACACAAGCACCAGCTCCAGCTCCAGCTCCAACTACAACTTGTGAACCTAATGATACCGGATGTACACAAGCTCCAGCTCCAGAGCCAGCACCAACTACAACTTGCGGACCTAATGATACCGGATGTACACAAGCTCCAGCTCCAGAGCCAGCACCAACTACAACTTGTGGACCTAATGATACTGGATGTACACAAGCACCAGCACCAGCACCAGCTCCTACGGTTATTACCACGTGTTCTGGAACTCCTGCTGCTTGTGAAACCATTACCACCACCATTCAACCAGCACCAACTACAACTTGTGGACCTAATGATACTGGATGTACACAAGCACCAACACCAGCACCAGCTCCAACTCCTACGGTTATTACCACGTGTTCTGGAACCCCTGCTGCTTGTGAAACCATTACTACCACCATTCAACCAGCACCAACAACTGCACCAAATTCACCAAATTCACCAAATTCACCGTATGTAGTTATAGAAGATTCGATTGGAGTTTACGCTACCAAAGATCAGTATATATTGGTGACTTATTATTGTGATGCTACAACAGAACAAAGATGTGTTACTGCAATAAATTGGGAGGGTCAGATAACTAATCCTGAATTGAGATTTGATTATAGTAATACTTGCAAATATGAAACTATTATTAAGGGTTATGATTCTAATACTGATGGTTTTCTAAGGGCATGTTATGTCAGTGATACTAGCACACAAAAACTTTTTTGGGAAACATATACAGCTATGTTAGTACTTATTATTATTATTTGACTTGACTTGATTTGATTTGATTTGATTTGATTTGATTTGATTTGATTTGATTTGATTTAATTTAATTTAATTTTGATTTCTAATGCTATTAAAAAAATTTTTTTTAAAAAAAGTAATTTTGAAGGAACATTCACACCTCTTAAATCAGGAACAATCAATACATTCACATTCACTTCCACGAATTATACGAATGCTACATACATTTTTCCAACAGAAGATGGTGGTTATTCCGTGATTATAGCCAGTGGAGAAATCGACAAGACATCATGGTCGGTGTCCACATACTTTTTACCAAAAGATGATGATGCGATAGGCCCATTCGTACTGTATACAGAATCAACTTTAGTTATCAATTCATTTAATATTGAAAGATGCAATATAGCATATCAAAGTTTTGGATATAGCTGTATTATAAGTATATTGACAATAGAAAATACCGTGGAAAAAAATGTTTTTGTAAATATAGATTTTTATTCCACAGGTGCAACAAACAACGTGACACAGTTTGAGTTGACTCAGCTTACTAGTTGGGAGGTTTTAACTGTTGAAACTTTGTATCATGGTGGATGGATTATCACGGCGAAAAATGCTAATAATGATATCAATGGTCTTGTGATTAGCAATTATGGTACTTATTTTAGTGATTGGGGTCTTTCTTCACAAACTATTAAATATAGTACAGATTATGGAACTCTCAGAAATAATACTGTTTGGGTCATCCTTTATCCTTTGGTCCAATCATCTGATTCAACTACTTGGACTTTAATGTCCACTAGCACACTAACTGAATTTACCACTGGTAATATTGTATTCTATTTATATATATTTATATTTTTGTAATTTATTTTTTTTTTCCTCCTATTTACTAACTTGCCAATGATTAATTAATAATAGTTCAAGGAGGTACTAATGGACCGGGTGGTTATGGTAGCTCAAATATCGTTAATACACAACCAGAAAAAGGAGGTAGATTTGAATATGGTGCGAAATATATTAGCATTGAATACAATGTACCAGTCTTATTAGCAGAAAAGAATATCACAATTTACGAAAGATCAACGGACTCGTCATCCCAAGGTATAATGCGTCAAACCAGTTCTGGATTATCGCCATTTGTCAGTATAAGTGATAAAGAGAGTAAAGTGGTACAGGTTCAAATGATGAAAACTTCATTGAACAAACCAAATACAACTTATTACGTTACCGTTGACAATGGGTTTGTAAAAGAAGATAGCAGACAACAAAGTCTGATTGGTATAACAGGAAAACAGTGGAATATTACAACCGGCAGTGATGGGTATGATGTTTCTGGAGGAACGTGGGATAAGGCAATTGTTCGTTTGACGAATCCAGGCACTGAAAAATATTTGTCGTTTAATCAAACAGATAAAACAGTTTTTATTGATGGAATGAAAACAGGAATATCGACAGCGGTTGGTTGTGAGAAGTCAATTGTCGACGTATCATTTCATTATCAATATGATTGGAAACATACACACGTTGATCAAATTTTATTAAGTGTTGATTTTTCAACTACACCGAATGGAACAAGCCCTGCAACACTTGTCTCTTATTTAAATGATACTATTGTTAATAAAGATTATAATACTCTTTCAAAAGGTGCATCAACAATGTACTTGGATTCTACTCATGGAGCTTATCCAGCAAGTAAGTTTTTTTCTTTTTAAAAAAGATGATGACGATGATGATATTGAGAAATATTTTTGACCCTTAATAATTTTTTTTAAATTTAAATAAAATTTATTATAGCTAGATTATGGGATACTTATAAATGGATTCTTATTGGATTTTTTATTGGATTAGCAATTTTATTAGTTTTGTTGTACTGGGCCCACCTAAAGAACAGAAGTGGAGAAAATTTCACGTCTATTGTCTTGTTCCCAATCATTCTTATAGATTTTGTAATGGATGTTGGTTTTGTTGCAAATTACGGAAAAGATTTAAAATGGTTGTGGCCTACAAGGTAACAATTAATCAAGTTTAATAATAAATTCTAAAATCTTGAATAAAAAATGGAAGGAAAGATGCTAATATATATTCTCTTCATTTCCTGACAGTCTTGTATTTTTAATAGTTCCTATTGTATTAAATTGTATATTTACATTTTTCACCTTTTCAAATGAGCTATCGATCAAAAAAGCTGAAAAACGTGGTGAACGCTTTTCTAAATGGTGGCAAAAATATAGTCTGATAGCATGGATATTCGGAATTTTATCATGTATTGATACCGTAGCATTGAGTGTCTTGTCATCAAAGACTGCTGGTATAAAATCACTGAGTGCACCATTTTCACGTAAATGCATCATGGAAATCTTTTTCATAACAGCGTTTATTACGTTCATTGAAGATTTACCTCAATTGATTATTTATAGTCTATATCTTTACTGGACTGTTGTTCCAGCAATATTGCCAATATTGGTATTATCGTCTTGTTTATTATTATTATTATTGAAATTCATCGTTTTATCTTGTTTCATTTGTTGTCATAATCACCAAGATGAAAAATATGATGATGAACATGGTAAAGATTCAGATTCTAGTGATGATGATGATCATGACATACCAAGAGGACCAAATGAAAAATTAACAGATATGCCACCTCCTAAAGAAAGCAAAGTTATTAAAAAACCTGATGATAGTGATAGTAGTAGCAGTAGTGGCTCTGATGTTTCTAGTGGTGACACTAATAAATCTACTCCTACCAAACCTCTTACTAAATATGGTAATGAACCACCAGGAAAAGAAAAGAAACTAAGAACAATTGGTTCTTCGCCTACTGATGACAAAGATGATTTAACTAAATCTGCTAATACATATAAAAACGGTATGTAATCAATTAACTTATTAACTGATTGGTTGGTTGATTGAAAAATTAATCAATTATGTTTTTCCCTTTTTTTTTTGTTTAGTTGGCAATGAACCAAAGACAATTACAAGTAATATTAATGATGATGATGCTACCAACAGAACTTCAGCAACAAGCGAATTAGATATTGCCGCTATTGATTATACACCACCAATTGATGATGATGATGAAAGTGGTGATAACTCTCATAAATACGGTGGATATAGTAGTGGATACGGATACGGTGGCACATATATTTCTAGTGGCTATCCCATCATTACTAGTAATACTACAACTACCAATAAAACACCAGATGATACTACGACCACCAATAAAACACCAGATGATACTACAACCACCAATAAAACACCAGATGATACTATTACATCTACACCCGAATCCACATCACCAGAATCATCGTCTCCTCCTGTGACTTCTCATACTGCCCCTAAACAAATAATTAAAGATGATGATGACGATGATATTATTGATGCAACTACCGCAGCTACCATCATAGCTACTGCTGCTGCTGCTACTACTACTACTAAAAAAGATAAAAACAACAAAAAAGATGTTGTTAATCCCTCATCAACCTATTCTTCAACACCTACTACCAAAACATCAAAATCAACCACTTCTGCTTCCTCAACAACCTATTCTTCAACACCTGTTACCATGATATCAAAATCAATTACTTCTACCACATCAAAAGATTCCAAGATCCCTACCCCTTCATCCCCCAACACAACTACAAAAAGTTACAGTCCATCATCGCCTGTTATAAGTAAAGTCACTACAGAAGAATCTTCAAAACTACCAACCTCCCCCTCATCAAGTAATAAAACTATTTCATTTTCAGCGCCCACTTCCACAACTAAAAGTACTAAATCAAAATCAAAAAAAGTTATTCAACCTCAAGGACATACTAAGACAACAATCAAAAAAACTAATAATGACGACAATAATAAATTAGCAAAAGGTGGCGATGATACAAAGGTCACAAGAACAGTAGTAACAGGAGATGATGATGACACAACAATCAGTGGTGGATCAAGAATTACAAGGACTGTAATAGTAGAAGGTGATGACGATGACGATGACGTTACAACTAGCGGAACAAGAACTTCCAAAACTATCAGAAGAGTAGTAGTAGAAGGTGATAACGATAACGATGACGTTACAACTAGCGGAACAAGAACTTCCAAGACTATCAGAAGAGTAGTAGTAGAAGGTGATGACGATGATATAACTAGTGGTGGATCAAGGATTACAAGAACTATAATAGTAGAAGGTGATTCTGATAACGATGACGTTACAACTAGCGGAACAAGAACTTCCAAGACTATCAGAAGAGTAGCAGCAGAAGATGATGACGATGATATAACTAGTGGTAGATCAAGGATTACAAGAACTGTAATAGTAGAAGGTGATTCTGATAACGATGATGTTACAACTAGTGGATCAAGAACTTCCAAAACTATCAGAAAAGTAATAGTAGAAGGTGATGACGATGATACAACTAGTGGTGGATCAAGAACTTCAAGAACCATAAGAAAGGTAATAGTGGAAGGTGATGATGATGGTAATATTGATTACGATGAAACTAGTGGTGGATCAAGGACTTCAAAAACCATAAGAAAGGTAATAGTAGAAGGTGATGATGATGGTAATATTGATTATGATAATATTACAACTAGTGGTGGATCGAGAACTATGAGAACTGTAGTACTAGAAGGTGATGACGACAATACAACTAGTGGCGGATCAAGAACCACAAGAACTGTAGTAGTAGAAGGTGATGATGACGGTAATACAAATAGTGGTGGATCAAGAACTTCAAAAACTATAAAAACTGTAACAGTAGGTGATGACGACAATATCGATTACGATGATATTACAAATAGCGGTGGATCAAGAACATCTAAAACCATAAGAACTTTTACTAGTAGTAGTGAAGGTGGACCAACAATAGATCAGTCTGATGAAGATGAATTTTTTGAATCCAGTACCACCACCACAACAACAGATAGTGATGGAACCAAAACTATTAAAACCACAAAATCTTATAAATAAAAGATTCTACTAATAATGATATAAATTTAAAACAATCTTATATATATATATATATATAAATATATATATATTATATTCTTTGACTTTATTTATCACCATTATTTGTTTCACTACTAATAATCGAGTATTTTTTAAAATATATATTAGATGTGTTACAAAGTTAGATATTATTTAATTGTAAAATAATATATATAATATAATATATATATAAATAACTTTTTCTAAAAATATATAAAAATTTTTTGTTAAAAATCATTAATAAAATTAATTATTTTTAAAAAAAAAATCAATAATTGTTAATTAATGTATGGTAATTAAATTAATCTGTCACCTCTAGAAATTTTAATCTTTCCAATACCTTTTCTGGTACACCTATTTTCGTTTTTGCATCTTCAAGGTTTTTAAATGGTCGCTTTTTGAGAATTGTGTACACTCAGCCTTCACCAATATCATCAATTGTCATGAGCTCTGTGTAAGTTGCAGTATTGATATTAAATGGGCCTACAATAGCATAAACATATGCTCTACCAGCAAATGGCCTAAAGTATTCTTTCCGTTGGGCCCATCCACGATCCCAGAGTCCATCGGAAGTTCGAAATTGTAGTTTGGGCAGTTGTAAAAAGAATAAAAAGTCTTTATCACGTGCAGGTTTGTTTCGTTCATTTTGATAATCATTCAGAGAAAGTGATTTTAGTTTCCACCTTTTAGCCTGTTGAACTTCATTTGGATTATTATTTTTTGATTGGTCTAACCCAAGAAAAGAGTCACAATATGGAGCAGATTGTGTATTTATGATAATGTTTACCTTACCGAACATTGACACATGCACCTTCACATTCAATATCCACTCTTTTTTACCACAAGTAGCAGAATTTGTATTCACATGATGAATAGCACATTTCAGTTTTAGATGATGATTCTTGAATTCGGAATCATCATTCAAATGTAGACGTGCTCCAGCATGAATTTCTGAAATTGTTGTCAACTCATTTTCACATAGTACCTTAGATTTTAATGAACAAAAGGTTGTAATGAAATGTTCCAACCTTCGGTC
>CAUDNR010003001.1:163256-182788 GCA_958430865.1 Entrophospora sp. SA101 | reverse complement strand
ACCTCAATTCTATGCTGATTTAATGCAAAGATGTTGGGATGCTAATCCAAAAAATAGACCTGATGCTAATGAAATAGGAAAATTCTTTGAAAAATGTCATTATAATCCTTCTAGAAAAGAGGAAGAGAGTATTGAATTAGCAGAAGATAAATTATTAGAAATTATTATTGCAGAATATTATTTGTCAGATGAAAAGAATTACAAGCATCATTCAGAATCAGTCTATACAAGTTGTTCACTAAATGAGTTAATTCAGCAAACTAAATCATCAAATCTTTTGTCAATGGAATCAGTTTAGCAGTATAGTAATATTCAAAGTATATTTATCACAGAATCTATTGGCTAAACAATCTTTATTAATTGTATAGGTTTAATAATAGGCAGTGGTAATGGTAATATGATTGTATTTTTAGCTATAATTTTCCATTTATATCAATAGAATATTTTTTAAAGGAATTAAGAATTTTATATTATTATATATATATATATGAATTCAAAGTTGAATTTTTTAAAAATAAAAAATTTGTCAAAATAATATTTTTGTTGAAAGAAAAATGCTTTAATTTACGTATAAACTATACATGGGATGGTGGGAGTATTTCTTCAAACATGACAAATTTCAAAACTTGGAATGAACCACATGCATGGCTTTACCTACACAATCCATGCAAACATTTCTGACTCCCATCATGGAAAAAGCATTGTAGAATTTGGTCATGAAGTATCAGATTACACCATTGTAACCATCAAATGGAAAACTGTGCTCTAAAGGTTCCCTCAATCACTATCTGACAAAACCCAACCTGTCAAGATTCATCTATCATCATGTAAAGTAAGAAGGCAAGATGTTATCTCATACCATCCCAAGATGCTGCTGATATGGAATGGCCACATAAAATTTTCAATGCGACATTCATAGGACTTATGAAATATGTCATGAAATACAGACAATTACTGAAAACATATCATGGTGATAAGGCTAGGTTCAATGGAATTGATGATACTTTTGCTCCAGTACCCAATAACTAGATGTTCCACTACTTCCCTTCTGCACCCTCAAATACCATCTAAGATCTGTGAAACTGATGCAGTAGGCAGAAAATGTATCTTCTGGCACACTTTTTTGCTCCCCTGTGTCATACTTTTTGATTTATTAGCTCCAAATTTAATTCTGAGCAATTCTAGATTACTTAAAAATTTGATGTATGATTAAATTGCATTTGTGTTGTAATTTGGGGTATGACAAGTTTACATTTGCATTGTACTTTTTATATACACCCATATTTTTTTAAATGTATCTACATAAGCTTAATTTAATTCTAGGACCATAATTTGCAATACAATAAAATTATACTTGCTTCGTACTTTTTTTATATATTTACAAGCTTAATTCTATATATAAAAACCAAAAACAATAATACTGAAAGCATGCAATTTCAAATACAACTCATGTGTGATGCATCCAATAAGTATATAAGATAAATATGAAAGTCCAATAATATATATATTTCCCAATTTCCGCTCACCCTAGGAGCTATTCCAAAATTATCTGTAAAAGATTTCAAACTTGTTTCTAAATCTACAACAACTTCTGTAGGAAAAAATTCCAATATTACTGTTGTTCCTTTTTGATATTATAATTAAAATTGAGTTACTGGAGAAATAGTTTAGCTCAAAAGATTTATATTTACAATATTATTGTTTCCAAGGATAAACTATTTACACCAGATGAACTTGACAACTCAAGAAACTATTAATATTAAGTCCTTCTAGGCATTCCTATTTCCAAAAAACTTTTTTTATTATTGAAGATCATTTATTTGGACGATCAAATTTTTATCATTCATCACAAAAAAAAAATTTTTCTGTAAGTAAATAATTAAGTTGTTGAAAAACATATATTATATAGTGATGATATCTTTGGTAACCAGAATATATATATTCAGGGCACTAAATTAGAATACTCATGGTTGATGCAACCAAAGTGTTATTAATTTTTAGAAAAACAAATTTTTTCTTTTAAATATTTAGTTGTCCATGATGAGACATAGGCGAATCTGAATTAAAAATTTTTTTTTAAAATAAAAAATGTCAACCAAAGAATATTAATTATTTAATCTAAGTTTTATAAATATTTAGACTGATTGATTAAATGGCAAAATCAAGATATGAATATGTAAAAAGTTTTGAAAAAGATGATTCGTTATTGCCTAACACTTGGATGGTTTTACGTATAGATGGAAGAGGTTTTCACAAGTAAATTACAAAACAAAAAGAAAATTTAACAGTTATAGAAATTATACACTTGTTACACAAGTAACCAACTGATCTATTGATATAGGTTTTCGGATAAGCATAAATTTGAAAAACCAAATGATAAAGCAGCTTTAGATCTTATGAATAAGTGTGCACAATCAATTATGAATGAATTTCATGATATAATATTAGCATATGGACAAAGTGATGAATATAGGTAATAATCACAGAATCATAAAATAATAGTAAATGATATATTAATATATTATTAACAAATATTTATAAATAGTTTTGTGTTCAAAAAAAATTGCAACCTTTATGGAAGACGTGAATTGTAAGTAATCTTATGTACATATATTTATAATTTTTTTCTCTTTTCTCACTTTCATTCTCCTTTCTCTTTTCTAGTAAAATATTATCAGTAATTGTTAGTCAATTTTCTTCTAATTATGTATATTATTGGAAAGATTATCTTCCATCAAAAGAATTATTATATCCACCCTCATTTGATGGTAGAATCGTAATTTATCCTAGTGATAATAATTTACGAGATTATTTATCTTGGAGACAGGTTGATTGTAAATATTCTTTAATGAATTATTATTATACTAATAATATTTACAATGTAGTAATAATAATAATTTATAATAAGGCCATATAAATAATCTATATAATACATGCTTTTGGGCCTTGGTAAATTCTGGTAAATCTGAATCTGAAGCAGAAGAATTTTTAAAAGTGAGCATTTACCTTTAATTTCTCAGAAAAATTTTTTTTTTCAATTAGCAACTAACTAGCTTTTATTTATTACTTTTTAATGAATGTTAGGGAACAGTTTCATCAGATAAAAATGAACTATTATTTTCTAAATTTAATATAAATTATAATAAATTACCAGAAATGTTTCGTAAAGGTTCTTTATTAATTCATCAAAAGGTATTTTATATAAATATGCATGTGTTATTTTACAATGTTATATTATTACAATGTTTAATATCTCTATTTCTATCACTTATAAATAGATTGAAGAAAAAACCATAAATCAAAAAGGTTTAGAAGTTACAAGGGGAAAAAATGTTGTTCCAATATTACATGTTGATATTATTAAAGATGAGTTTTGGGAAATTCATTTAGAACTTGGAATTAAAATATAATCAATTGCTCATTTATTTTTTTACTTTGTATTAACATGTTTCTGTAAGATCATGTTTCATCCTCTATAGTAAGTTTGGTGTGACTTTATTAATCGGATGAATTATCAATCTGTCCAATCCTTTTCCCTGTCAAGCAACACCCATTGTTTTGATTTTTTTTTTATTTTTACAATCTTGAAAGATTATGTTGAAAATAATGATGAAAATGTATTGTTATTTTGAAAGTTATGAAGCTAGTGAGCAAATAATGGTGCAAAACTCAAGAGTTAAGGCATTAATATGTAAGATCACTGAATAGTTTACCAAATGATAATTACAGTATATGTCATATGCAGAAATAGTCAACCTTTACATGTTATAACTTGGCAATATTTTTGCACTCTTACTGGTGAATTTGATGAAGATCTAATGATATATTACTGGTTGAGCAATATTGTTTGTCATTATGTCCATATTTTGCATTAACCATGTTTAACAAAAAATTAAAAATCAAGGAGTTAGAAATATATCAAATATAAAATATATTTTATTGCCTTATTATAATGTAATATTATACAAGCATTGAAGAGTATAATGCTTGACATGCAAGGCAATTTTCAAAACAACTACATTTTGGATTATCTGCTTCTTTCAATAATTCATTTGATTCATTAATTGTTCCTTGAACTCATCTAACAAATTAGAAGATAAATATTAAAACATCTCATCATATATTCAATGGGTAAACATTGGTTTCCTATAAAGATGTTCCAAATAATGTTAAACCATTATTTTCTAAGAAGGGTAAAATTAACATTATTATTAAGGATCTATTTTTAAAAAAATCAAGCAACAAAAATGAATAAATGAAAGGTTTTGGACAGAAAAAAAGGATGGATTTCTTTCATGAGCTGTTTTTGATGTAGGCCTGCCTCCTCTAAAAATAGAGGATCCATTTATTAAATTTTGTCAGAACTTATGTCCTGCATATGTTATCATCTAGGAAAAGTTTGTTAAGTGACAAAATTGCTTATATCATATAATGGTAATTATTTGGTAATTAATACAATTTGTATGTAATTGATCATCAATAAATTGTGTTATGTTTGCTTTGTGTAATAATAACTTTTTCTCTAAAGATCTTTTTGACTAAAAAAAGTTACGCGTTTTTCTACCTTCCAATAAAAAATAAAAAATAAAGTCAATGATAAGCGTTGACAATATTTCAATTATAGTTAATACTGTAAAGCTATATTACGATTCTGAGCAAAACTTGTCAAGCTACTACAACTGCTACTACATTAGGAATTTTGGCTAAATGGTTAGAAACAATAAGAAACATTTCTGTTACCACTGATAATCTATATAATATTCTGCAAGTTCATTCGGAGGAATTCATGTTGGGTCAAAAATGGTCAAAAACAATAAAATAATTCATTTATAGATATTGTATTTTTAATAAATCACAAGACAAAATCATATATGTATCAATTAATTAATATTAAAACAAGTTATTAATTACATTGATGATGACAAGTTTTATACCTGAAATTTGGTAATACAAATATTCACTTTGTCTGATTTGTTGCTCAACTGAGATTTTTATATAAGGTAAAAATGCCTATTTTGAACTCTGATCCTCATATAAGACAGAGTTGTCAGAAACTCGGATTTTAATTTATAAGGTAAAAAGTGATACCGATTTTTAAAGAAGGTAATATATGGGCAAAGGAAGAAAAATCAGTGCTCTATTTTATGACATGCTAAACATTGGTCATAAAAAAAAATGTTATGAGCTTTTATATTTGCTAAAAACTCATTATGACAATGTCAAGAATTCATAAACCAAGAAAGATCCAAAATTTACAGCTGAAAAATTAAAAAGTCAGCATTATGATCAAAATCACTAAAATGTAAGTGTGACAAATATATAAAAATTTGGACCCAGATATTCTTGAAATACATCTTAATGGAAAAGGATATGTATACAAAGCTGAAGGCAATCAACCTATACTCAAGGATTAGATTACCAAATAGGTTACAAGAAAATTAGTCAATTAGTTGGAGAAACAACAAATAATAATATTGTAAATGAATGAGGCAACAAAGATATTTATTATTGTTAATTTAATTCACTTGTAAAAATAATTTGATTGGTGTCAAAACTTGTTTTGGACAAAATAAAATGGAAGAAAATTCAAATCATCATCATGTAAATTAGTTAGCAGTATTCCTTATTTATTATTATAAATAAAAAAGTATGGTGGACAAAGTCCTATAATTAATTTGCCTGTAATAGAGCCATTTAGTTAAAAATATAAATGAATATTAATATTAATATAATGTACAGAATCTTTTTTTTAGAATTACACAACGTCGATCATTACAGTATTTAGTAATTTAAAATAACACCAAAAATTAAAACGTATCATAAAAAATAATGTCTTGGAGAAATCAATTATCAAAAAGTTTAAAAGAACTTCGTATACATTTTTGTCAAACTTCTCCTTCTAGTAAAGGAGTTCGGTAAATATTCTTTTCAATTTCTTTATTTATTTTTCTCTTCAATAACAAATCACATCTTCCTATTGCTCTCCTTTCAATAACTAATGAAAAAAAAGCAATTATCTAGAGAATTTATCACAAATAACTATTTATCATTAAAAGAGGCTAATCCAAAATTTCCGATTCTAATTCGTGAAGCAAGTGGAATAGAAGCTCGTTTTTTTGCTAGATATGGTACTTATGCACTTTACATATTACATACATAAAAAAGTGTCAGTATTATCTAATTCTAAATCATTAATATTTATTTTATTAGATTTTGGAGAAGAGAAAAAAATTGCTTTAAATAATCTCTCAGCTAGAGATGTTGAATCTAAATTAGAAGAATTGGTTTTAAATAAAGATTCTTTAAAATCATCATGATAAACAAATAGCTGACAATAATAACAATCAATAATAATAAATTTTCTTATCAATCTCTTATCCATCAATCAATATTTAATATTTTTGGCACAATATCATATAATAGTAATTAAAATAAATAAATGATGTATATTTATAGGTTAGGAACAAACATTACTTCCTACTTTGGTATTTAAAATTAAACCAACAATTAAACCATAAAGACCCAATTACTTCAACAAAAATCAATATTAAAATCATTCCTACAAATAATCTTTGTTGTTGTGCATGCCCTCTTACACACTTTTGAAATAAGAACATAAATATATAAATGAGTTATATAACACTTACAGCATCTCCAGCATCACCTATTGAATAGCTTGCTGCTAATCAGTAAGTCCTACTGCCAATCCAGATCCTAATTGAATGAATCTGCTAAAATTATTTAAGATTAAGATTGGAGTTACTCTTATTATTATTACTATTACTATTTTTTTTAATGTAGGCTTTATAATTGTAATGCTTATTCTATATACAATAAGAATTATCATTAATAGTATGCGCAACAACATTCGTTTAACCATAGATCTCACAATGTTATTATTATATACAATAAGAATTATCATTAATAGTACGTGCAACAACAATTCGTTTAACCATAGATCTCTCAATATTATTACATACAATAAGGATATCATTCATAGCAGTAGTTACCATCAGTTGATTTTTTTTGATGGTCGCATAGCAATGATTCTAAATCTATTTTTTGAAACAGACAAATAAATATCGAGACAATGTTATTATTATATACAATAAAAATTATTAATATACAATAAGAGTATAATAATAATGCCTCGCATAACAATAATTCAACCATAGATTCATTTAAATACAATGTTAGAAATCTGTATTATGAATTATTTGAAGTGAATGTATAAAATGTAATAAACTAACAATTCTAATTATATTACTCAAAGATCTTTATTTCTGCTCATTTAACCCTTCCTTCTATTTTAAATATAATGTAGATCAGTAAAACAAATCTCTCATCAAAACCTAACTAACTCTTGTGCGAGCCAATAGTACCTTTGTTGTTGCAACATTTGAAAGTCCAACACATCATTTAAAGAGGTATTAGCAAAAAAAACTTAATGTATAATTAAAATGAAACTTAATAGAAATGCACTTTTTTGAAAAAGATCAATGAAATAAAGCTTTAGACGTAAAAAATCTTCACCGCTACTTTTCTTTCATCTTGGGAACCAAAATTTTTTGTCAAAAAAATGTATTTATTTTATTTGAAAAGTTTACAAAACATTATTTTGTTATATAAAAACGTTGAATTTATGAAATCTTAGTAACATTCGTGCCCTATACAACCACGTGATATTTGTAACATGTGAGCAATTATTGAATGGTTTTTAATTGGTCGAAATTTTAAAGGTAGTAAAGGTTCCTTTGATTATCGTGTAAACTAATTGGGACATTCAAATTTTATACGACGTCCATGCTATATTAATTGATTAGTTGATAAATTGTAAATGAATGCAAATGCGAATTGGAGAATGAAGCAGGAAAATTATTCTCTTTACCTTGTATCTAAACACCTAAATACCTTTAATATTTTTATGACATACGTTATCACAAATTCTATATCTAATAATATAAATATAAATATAAATATACATAAACTTGGACATTAATTAATTATATTACTGTATTGTTATTATCTTCATCCTCTGTTTTTTAAAAATGTCTTCAGCTATAATAAGAACAAAAGATCGAAGACAAGAAGGTTATCAATCTTTTACAAATCCAAATCAAAGGTAAAATTTTCATTAATTGATCACATTATAGTATTTTGATTCATTTTATTTAATTCAATATATATATATATATATATCTAATGTTGAAGTTATTGATTGTAGTCATAATAATAGAAGTAACAAGAATAAATGGAATAAGAATAAAAATAATAATAATAATAATAACAACAACAATAACGATTTTAATATTAATAATACTAATAATTCTCAACATTCAATTAATCTAACATCAATAACTCAACAACTTCCAAATCCTAGTCCATCATTCACAAATCATTATCACAACAACGGTTATATTAACAACGTTAACCATAATACCAATAATCATGCTACTAATGTTGCTAATAATCATTTTTCAATATCTCCAGGTCCAAATTCATTCAAACAAATTGAACAAATAGTTTATGATGAAAGTTCTAGCAGACATATGCATGATCGAATGTTATTTCTACTTTTTAATTTAGTTGTATGTATCATCAAATATTTAGCATATTATTATTATTATTATTATTATTTTTTTGAAAAAATAATAATAATATCTTTAATTTTTTCTAGGGTAGGAATGTTATTGTCACTTTAAAAAGTGGTGTAAAATATCAAGGTTTTTTCATGGCAGCATGTACAGATGGTGGAATTGGCGTGGTGTTAAGATTAGCCAAAAGAGTTTTATCCAAAAGTGAAGAAAAAACCACATCAAATCCTGCAAAAGAATCTTTTATCATATTAGAAAAGGATCTTATGGATATATATGCTACTAATGTTGACTTTTCTGCATCAGAAAAATCAAATTTAGAACGTGATAGTATGTTATATGTTAATATAATCAAGATATTTAATATTATATTATATTATGTAACTTACTTACTTAATAATTAATAAACTAGGCTTTAAAACAGATTCTAATATCTCTGATCGCACAGGAATAAAAGAAAGGGAACTTCATAAATGGACTTCTGGCGAATCAGAAGAGCTTTTTGAAGGCTTAGAATATCCTTCCATAATTTTTTTATGAAAAAATCATATACGATTATTTTATTTATTTTAATCCTTAATTTCTTTCCACAGATAATTTAGGCCAAGAAAATGGTGATACTTGGGATCAATTTGCTGCAAATGAACAATTGTTTGGAATTGCCACTGATTTCAATGAAGAAATTTATACCACAAAATTAGATCGCTCAAAAGCTGATTTTAAAGAACGAGAAAAGGCTGCTATCGCTCTTGCAAATGAAATTAACAGAGTAAGATGTTTTAATAAAAAATAAACCATAAATATATTTATATTTTATTTTAGAATATTCAAAGATTAATATTATATTTGTATGATTATTATAGACTGCTACTACAAATACTCATATGCTAGAAGAACGTGGTTGTATCATTGATGAAAATCAAATGGACGAAGAAGAACGGTAAGCGATTAATTGATTTCTTATTCAAAAATTACCTTGATTCGATTATTTAATTAAATAGATATCATTCATACATAATAATAATAATAATAATAAATTTATTAGTTACGGCGCTGTTATTCGTAATCGTGATCCAAGTAAATACATGCCACTCACGCTTTCTAAAATACAAAAACAACAGCCACTGCCACAACCATCATCAATTAAATCAAATCAACAATCACAATCACGGCCAAAATTAAATGCTACTACGCAAACAATTAAAAAATTAGATACTATTAAAGAATCTTCTAAAGACATTGCTACTACTACTACTATTACTACTACTACTACTACTACTACTACTACTACTAATATTACTACTACTACTAAATCAAAATATTTAGAAGAAACAAAATCATTTTCATCCATTAATAACAACAAAAATAATAATGGTAGTGATGGTGATAATATTCTAAAGGCAATACCTTTAACTAATGGAACTGCTGAAACTACTAATGAAGCAGCTACATCTGTACAAAAGATGTCTAATTTGGCTCAATTCCGAATAACAGAACCCATTGATGTATTAATTCAAAAGGTTCTTAGAATATTATTTAATATGTTTATTGTTTGTTTATGTTAAATTAATAAATATATATACTTTATTTTTAAGAGAAATAATAATAAAGATTCTGAGGGGAAAAAAATCGAAACGCAGATTATTAATAGATTTCGACAATTTGCAACCAACGAAAAAGAAAGACTACAACACAAAAAACAAGCTATATTTAGAAAAGAAATGGATAAAAAAGCCGCTGAATTACTTGAATGGGGCCAAGGCTTTAAGGTTTTTATTTTTTTTTATGTTTTTATATATTTTTATATTTTATATTTAAGAATAAAAACTCATTATTAATAAATTTATAGTTAGATTTGCCATTACCAAAAGATCTTATTCCAATTTTGACAAAAGATGAATCTAAACGTCAACAGCTTGAAGCTAAATCTGTGGCAGCAGCACACAATTTAGATAATGAAAAAATAAAAGATAAATCACAAGATAAATACAAGATACAAGATAGATGTGTTGAAATTAATAACAACAACAATGACATCAATAACAATAACAATAACAATAACAATAGCAATAAACAAATAGATAAATTATTCGAAGATAAAACAATCATATCCAAACATTCGGATATCAAAACAGATCTTAAAAAACCCGAAGGTGAAAAAACTCAAAAAGCTCAACCTGAATCAAAAACATTAATAACTGATAACAAAACAACATCATCAGAATTTGATAAGTTAACTTCTGATGCTCCTCTACCTTCAATGAATGATAACAATAACGATTCAACATCAACATCAAATTCTCAATTCAAATTTAATGTTAAAGCATCAGAATGGAAACCAAATCCTAATGCGGCAAGTTTCACTCCGGTATGGGTTGATTGATGTAACAATCTTCATAAACAACCCTTTTATATATATATATATCTATTATATTTTTATAAAGAATTAATTTAAATTAAAGTTATATATATATATTTTAATGTAATAGGTTGTCACTAATACCAATATTGATAGAAAATCACCTGATTCAGTATGTATTAAATTAATCATTAATCTATTATTAAAAAAAGTACAAAATGGAAATAATAAAACCAATTTTTTAGTCACCTTTCTTTGGAAATCAACAATTAAAGAAAAATTCTGCAACAATTAAAGATGGTTTTCATAAAGGAAAACCATTAATAAATCCAAATACAATTCGTAAGTATTTAAAAATTTTAATATTACATAATCAATTATTAGACATTGTTTTGCTGTCAAAACTGATATGATGATGAATTATAGTTGTCAATCCAAGTTATGGATTTATGCCTTACTCTGTTGCACCTTTTCGATATCCAAATTCAACTCAATATGGTGTAGTCTCTTTACAACAACCTACACAAATGTCATATATGCAACCAAGGGTATGCTGCTTCTTTCATTTTTTAGGAGTATGGAGTGAAAAAGAATATTAATAAATATTTTAAATATGTTTTTAGTTTGTGCCTAGTATGCCATTCACTACACCTTCAGTTCCATCAACTGGTGCACCTCGTATGTATATGTTGTTTTAACTAAAGAAACTTGTATTTAATTTAACAAAATCTTATATATTTTTTTGACAGAAATATACAATCCGCAAATCCAACCAATGGTTCCACGTATGTTTTATTTGTCTCATACACATGGTTTAGTAATATAATATATAATGATTAAACACTTAATAATCTAATTTGTATGATTTGCTTTTAAACATATAGAACATTTTGGCTCACAGGGATTTCCATCTCCAGGCTGTACACCAATGATTCCAAATGGAATGCGTCCACATATGTATCAGCAATATCAAAATCCACATGGTACATATAAAGATTTTCTAATTTAATGAGTTCAATTCAATAAAGTTTGTTTAATTTAAACATTAACCAAAGCAAGAATACCAATATGCCATTTTTTTATATAGCAATACCACCAGTTATGAGATATTCAGTACCTCAAGCACTGCCAAATTTGGGACAAAGACCTATGATGATGATGGAACCTCATTATGTAAAACAATCTGAAACTAACCCAATAAGTAAATTAAAAAAGTAAATTTTATTTATTACTATTTAAAAAAAAATTCACTACTCATTTATCATTTAATACATTTATATGTACTATGTGTGTGTGTGTATATATACACACAAAAATATTTTAATCTATTATTTAATAAATCATAATAATGATAACACTGACACCAATTCTTGAGCTTTTTCTATATAGAAAACCTAGTATTTTCCCCCAAGTATTTTCTTAATTGATAATTCCATAACTGCCATGATTTAGTTTCACAAGACCCCAAAAATCATATAAGTAGATCAGCAGCAAAAAACCACAGTTTGATATGGTACATATTGTCATTGTTTGATTCTACTTAGAAGATGCATTTGCATAATTGCTACACAAGATGTTGATCATCTAATAGTAAAACAGCTATGATCAACAAGTCAAATTTATCATCAATAAGTTTTTACCTTTTGCATTGGACACTAATATGTTGTGGAACTTTACACAACATCTAACCACGTTGATTTAGTTTCACAAGACCCCAAAAATCATATAAGTAGATCAGCAGCAAAAAACCACAGTTTGATATGGTACATATTGTCATTGTTTGATTCTACTTAGAAGATGCATTTGCATAATTGCTACACAAGATGTTGATCATCTAATAGTAAAACAGCTATGAT
The DNA here is from genome assembly GCA_958430865.1 of Entrophospora sp. SA101. NCBI lineage: Eukaryota > Fungi > Glomeromycota > Glomeromycetes > Entrophosporales > Entrophosporaceae > Entrophospora > Entrophospora sp. SA101. Next base: position 169,979 of record CAUDNR010003001.1, on the reverse strand, counting down.
CAACAAGTCAAATTTATCATCAATAAGTTTTTACCTTTTGCATTGGACACTAATATGTTGTGGAACTTTACACAACATCTAACCACGTATTCATGCAGGACCGGGAAAACTCTATTGAATGTGACCGCCAACACTATGATTTGAAAGTACTTTAAAAAAAAAAAAAGTGACCGCCTCACTATAGATTCGATTAATGGAAAATGGAAAAGGTCACCGCCTTTATATAATTCGAAGGAAAAAATGTCCTCGGTTACACTGAATTCGCAAACATAGAGAAATGAAAAATGTCATCTGTTACACTATAATTTGCATTATTAATAAAAAAAATTTATCTTGGTCATATATACCAAAAAAAAAAAAAAAAAGAAATTCAAACTAAAAATAGTAAAAGAATTCCTTGTGATTCACGCCAACGACATTTTACTACATACCCTAACTTTCAAGAATTTGTCAATGCTAAAAAATTTATTTGCAAATGTGGTCAAATTATTTCACTTGGAATCAATTATCAAGTTGCAAACTTTAAAAGACATTCAAGCATTCCTTACAAAAAGTAACCATGAAGAACATATCATTGATGATAATAATATAGATCAAAATCTACATATATGCAAGGGTCTTTGTGACTTGGAGTATATTGATTATGTTATAAATAGTCCAGCTAATTTTGGAGGTGGTAAAAAACCTGAAATAATTGCAAAGCAACTTTTTCCTCAAAAATTTCCTGCAAACAAATCTTTTTCTCGAAGAAAACTTTCTAAATCTGAACTACAAGAGTTTAAAAGAGCATTAGAAGCTGAAGCTACTTGGCGTTTGGAATTTTTAATTAATAAAGATAAATTTCATATGTCCTTGGCTGATTTCGATTCACATTATTAATAATTTTTTAAATGTGTTTGGAAAATTGATTCGCATAATTATAAAAAACTAAGATTCGCATTAATATGATTTGCCATTTAATTTGGCGGTCACATACTATAGAGTTTTCCCGGTCCTATTCATGCCAATGTTTCTTTAATATTAACCAAAATATTATCTCTTTAACAGTCAGAGTATTCTTTAATGGTAACACAAATTAAAGTTTTGATCATTCTTATTGGTCAATTTAACAATCAGCAAAGTAAAATCAGTCAATTGACCAACTTTTAAAGAAGATTTTACAAAAACCACAAGGACAACAACTGGATTTTTATTTATAGATTAATCAGCTGAATCTCAAAGATCATTTTTGTATTAGAAAGTGATGCCTCAGAAAAAATTTTTTATATCAGAAAAATTTTATCAGCTATCAATAGCCAATTAACCATTTAGGGGATAAATATATACATAATAATAGAAATACAAAAATATCAAGGATCTAAATACATAATAATAATAAAACATTGAGGGGTCTACTTTACTCTGTATCAACAGTTGGACTATCTTGTAATAAATAGGGTATTGTGGCATAAGGTAGTAACAATCAAAATACCTCATAAAATTAGCAAATGTCTCAATGAATTTTATCACATCTGATGAAGGTGATGGTTGTACAGGGAATTTTGGACTAATGTCCCATGTTGCATTCCAAAAAATGGTTGTAAAGGCAGTTGCAGCCAGTGGTTACAATCATTTTTATATGACGCAAAGGTGGCAGCAACCATCATCAAAAGTTGCAGCCAGTATCCTTATTTTGGATTCATGTAGATGATAATATCAGCCATATACATAATAAGGATAGTTAGATGAATCTTGGAACCCACAACCCGCAAGCCAATAACTCCAATTTTTTCATTTTCTGGTCTGCACCCCTTGTGGTCCCAGCACATACTGTAATTTGTTTCATGCCATAATTTTACTGTATCATTTTTCTCTTTCTGATTTGTACAGATCAAACATGAACACTTGGTACACATAATTTCATACTTTTTACTCCCATCATTCATCACAAACATAATGTCTGGCTGTTTCTCCAATCACCCTTTACTTTTTTTATCCAAACTGTCATTCAGCACTAAAAAATTCAAGTATATTATATATTTATTCCAAGTTATTATTAACGTACATTGTAATAAACATGGGCTTTCTATAAGGAAGGCTGCTTGAATTACCAGCACTATCATACTAGTTACATATGTGCTTTCATTTAACAATTCCCTTTCTTCACATGCTAACACTAGATTGTTCCAGGGATTGTTCCTAATAGTGAGACATTCCATTGTCAATGCAAACATTTCTGATATGATGATTAGATTACAAAATACACTTACAATTTCCTTCTACTTCTCATCATGCAAAAATTCTTCAGATGGAACATCAACATCACACCCAACAAAGTTTTCCACAAACTCCTCACATTTATCCCATACAATTGGAGGAATACTATCAGTGAGCATGAGTTGCATTGGTTTCTGACAATAATTTAGAATTCAAGTTAATATAAAATCTCCTAATGGAGCCTTGCTTTTCATACATAAATCCAATTCAAAGACCACATAACTCTGGTGAATTTAGAATTCAGGTGCATTAGACATTCTCAAAATTACTTACCATAAAAGCTTTTTGTAATGCTATTCATCAAAAATTTTTTTCCTAAAATGATCATGTTTCTTTTATTTTTAATTGCTTAAGTTCTAGGAAATTTAGCAACATATATATATACATAATTTTCAGAACCTAAGCTATAAGCTGATATAAATTTCTTGTATACTTATTACCCTACTCAAATTAAATGTCTGCTTTTTTAATTTTCTTTATGTTTCAAAGTAGGGTTTTATTCTCCATCTTGAATTAGGATGAGATTTTATGCAATACTTAAATAATCCCACTAATTGAGGTCAGTAAGGATACTTACTATCAACTTTGATTGTGGCTAGTTTATTTTATTTTATTTTTTGTGTTTATTTTTGAATGCAGACAAGGAAGTTGAAAAATTGACTAAAAATAAAAATAAAAGTGACATTCATTTTGAGTAGGGTAATATTATGTGTGTTTTTGTCTAATCAATACATTTAGGTTCTTCAGTTCAAGCACTGTATAAATTAAAATAAATAGAATACAAATAAAACATCCAATTTTCTTTAACAGACAATACATTAATATTAATATAATTTTTTTATAGAATTGTGTCTGTAATATACATGAAGTCGAAACTATTTCAGCCGTTTGCAGATCTGGTCGAAATAGGGTCGAAACAAGATCGAAACCGATTTTTACTATGACAATAATAATAATAATGGTAATTATTCACCCTTATGATGATATTTTTTTAGATTCACAACAGATTGAAGAATATAAAATCTTGTAATTGTTTGTTCATTTTCAAACTTATATCTTTTACAGACTATACATGAAGTCAAAATTAAAACCCCAAAGTTGAAATGTTTTGACTCGATAAAACTTGGCGGAAAAGTGATGATCACCCAAAGATTATTGTACACTTGTTAGACCATATATGGTGCTATTTTGTCGATTACTATAATTATGAAAAAAACGGATCAAACAAAATTCTTTTTTTTATTTTATTTAGAAATGTTTTCACCGACCTTCACCACAGATTCTCGTTCAAAACATGCTCGTTTACAATCAATTGATTATCATATAAGACCACATTCAAAACGAAAGGTTGCTTACTTTCATCATAAAGAAGTTGGAAATTTTCATTTTGGTGTATGTTCACTTACTACCAACTACTCTTCTTTTTTTCATTAAATGAAATATGGCAAATAACTAAATCTCTTCTATAAAGACATATTTTTATTAGAAAACTAATACCTTGTATTATCAATTATTATATTTTATTTCATATATAGATGCAACATCCAATGAAACCTCATAGGCTAACCTTGACTAATGACTTGGTTCTCAATTATCGAATGCATGAAAAAATGAGTGTTTTTTGTCCAGAAAAAGCTACTGATAAGGATCTAGTCGAATTTCATGAAGCTGATTATATAAATTTTTTAAAAAAGTAAGTTATATATTTGTGCTAATGTTTTGATAATTTCAAATTCCAAAATCTTTTTTTTAAAAAAAATATTATTATTTTATCCATACATAATATATAAAGCTATATTATTAGATTTTTTCATTTTTAATCACTTTAATCAAAAAAAAAAAAAAATTACACAGGGTGACTCCTGATAATTCAAATAAATTTATAGATGAGTTTCAAAAATACAATATCAATGAAGATTGCCCAGTATTTGAAGGATTATATGATTTTTGTAAAATTTATGCCGGTGCCTCCATTGCAGCAGCAAATCGATTAGTAGCAGGTGGCGCTGATATATGTGTAAATTGGAGCGGTGGATTGCATCATGCAAAAAGACTTGAAGCTTCAGGATTTTGTTTTGTTAATGATATAGTATTAGCTACACAATATTTGTTAAGGTTAGTAGTGGTATAGTGAATATTTGACAAATTAAATTATTTTTAGTTAGTAAAATAAAATTAATTTTTTTTAAAAAAAACTCCCCTCCCTAATTTTATTAAGGTACTATCCTCGTATTTTGTATATTGATATTGATGTTCATCATGGTGATGGTGTACAAGAAGCATTTTATAATACTGATCGAGTGATGACTGTATCATTTCATAAATATGATAAAGACAATTTTTTTCCTGGGACTGGTAATTTGAATGAGATTGGGCAAGGTCCAGGAAAATTTTTCTGTCTAAATGTTCCATTGAAAGATGGAATTGATGATGATAGTTATGTTTCACTTTTTAAGGAAGTTATACAGGATGTAAATGATCGTTATCATCCAAGTGTAGTGGTTTTTCAATCTGGTGCTGATTCATTGGGAAAAGATAGACTTGGTGGATTCAATTTGAGTATAAAAGCACATGGAGAATGTCTTCGATTTATAAAAGAATGGAATCTTCCATTACTAGTACTTGGTGGCGGTGGATATAAAATACATAATGTTGCACGTTGTTGGACTTATGAAACTAGCATTTTGTTAGAAACAGAACTACCAACAGAATTACCAAAGAATTCAAAATATTTTCATTTTTTTGCTCCAGACTATTCATTACATCCAAATCTAATCAGAAGAGTAGATAATTTCAACACAAAATCCGAATTATCAAAATTAACTCAACTAGTTCACGAGCAATTAAGATTCTTAGATGGTGCTCCCAGTGTACAGATGCAAGAGATTCCTGGTGATTCACATGAATATTTGGAGGAATCTGAAGATGAAATAAGAGACGCCAGAGAAGAACATAATATCGATGAAAGTAGAGCTAGTAGACTTATATTACATGATAATGAATATTACGATGGTGATAGTGATCAAGATGAAGATTCTATGGAGATTGGACCATAATGATAATAAAATGGGGCTTTTGGTCCATATTAATCTAGAGAAAGGTTTAAAACATTAAAAACAATTGCATTATAAAAAAACATTTGTAATAATTATATGTATCTTATTAATAGATTATTATCATGTATTAAATATAAATAAATCTATTGAGAACTAATAAAAACACATGTAAAGTATATGTTGTTGTAATTTTTTTGTTAAGGCCATGTTCCACTTCTTTGTGTCATGAAAGCTTTGGATTCGGCAAAATCTACAACTCATTCATCATCCCATTACAAGACTTTCTGCCACTATAGTAATAGATAGGATAGGCAAAAGCATGACGGATACAAGTGTTCAGAATAGTATCATTTTCAAGCTTGGCATTTTCATTATTTAAAATTAAAGCAAAGATTCTTGTTCCTAGAAGTTTCAAAAGGCTTGTTATTGCTACCCAGATGCGTTTTACGTGTTTTGGAGAAAAGATATACTTGAAACTACCAAATTTATCTTTGACGTCAATTAGAAGTTTCCAATGTCCCAAGGAGAGTGCATCATTTTGTTTGTTTGTGTAATCTGTCAAAAATCTAATCATTAATTGAATTGTTATCCATATCTTCTTCATACTTCATCAAAATGGAAGAAAACAATAACTTGTCAAAGTTGTCCTTAGAACCGAGAATTGGAACAGCTCCTATTGATGTTAATGAGCAAGGAATAGAAATCTCTCAACCGTATTTATTGAATTATTAATAAATTAAGAATTTAGATCTGACATTAACGACAACAAAAATTATGTATATTAACAATTTACTGATCTATAATAATAATCATCATTGTGGTCATAATAACATTTATAACAATAACACAGTAATCTAGAATCTACAGAAAAACTTGCTCGTCAAATGCAAAAGGTATGGGGAGAACGTCAATTCCGTAATTTGACAATTGAATCTTTAGAAGCTTCTGAGGAAGACACAAAAAAAACTAAAGTAAAAAAAGAAGAAAAATCCAAAAAAGCTGTATCTGATTTAGAATTAATGAAAGATACTATTAAAACATCTATTGTGTAATTATTTTTTATAAATATATTTATATATACAGCAAGTTTCGTTTTTTATTATAATTAACTTAATAATTTGGGTTATACATAGACAATCATACAGTGAAATTAATGTTGGTATTGATGTATTAAATTTAATACTATCAGAAACTCGTCAGAACTTTGTTCCTACAAATCCACTTCCAATCCCGGCTGGTATAATCCAACACAAATATCATAGTTATACTCAACCAAATACAATTTCACAAATTCAGAACACAAAATTGATGTTGGGAATGAAGCGTAAGGTTGGGATTTTAATATTGATTTTTGTTGAAGTAATTGGGTCTTTATGGTTTAATTGTTGGTTTAATTTTAAATACCAAAGTA
>CAUDNR010003001.1:148060-163246 GCA_958430865.1 Entrophospora sp. SA101 | reverse complement strand
TATTTCTAAAGCTCTTTGTGCTAAAATAATATCATATCTTGAGTAGCAGTTAGGTTTCTATTCAAATGTTTATTTGAGTAAAACAAATAATTCAAGTAATAATAAAATGAACAAAACGAATAAAATGAATAAAACAAATAAAATGAACAAAATGAATAAAATGAACAAAATGAATAAAACGAATAAAAGCAAATAAAATGAATAAAAGCAAATAAAATGAATAAAAGCAAATAAAACGAATAAAACATACAGTCAGAACTCGTTAAGGCAATGCTTTGATAAACTGAATATACATGATAAGCCAATGTTGTTTTATTATCTTCCTATCAAATTTACCTCAATAAGCCAATTTTATTAAGGTTTTTTAAAATGAAGATTTTTTTTTTTGAAAATATAGACTTCGGTTTAATGAGTTCTGATGAGTTCTGACTGTATTATGAATAGAAACCATGCATTAATATTAATATTAAAATCAATAAATAAACAAACAAATAGCTTTTATTGCAAAATAATTAATTTTGTTCCTTTGGTGTTAATGATTGAATCAATCACACAAGTAGTATATAGTCAATTTAAACAGCATTGTTTTTAAAGAATTTATTCAAAATAATATCATTAAATGTATAAAGTTTAATGCTGCAAATTTTTTTGATACATCACTCAGTACAAAATCAATCATATTTATTCATTTACTTTAAAGTTTCTTTATTTCTTTTTTTGATATAATAAATTTATCCTTTGTTTATTTGTTTTAGTAGATTCAAGTAGATTTTATTAGATCAAATAGTACACTACAGCAAATTTTCGGAGAACCAATTACATGAAAACACACATAATAAGTATACATAATTTGTGGCCTAGGTCCTGTAGAATATGCATGCAAAATTTCTTGTTTCCTGATTTTCTATGTACATATATATACACAAAAAAATATTATGGGCAATGCCCCGAAGAAACTTTATAGTTGATCTAATGTTACGGTCATTTAATACTGTTTGAATCCGTATTTCACGATTACGATCTTGTGGTTTCTGTGGGGGTCGTGGTGTTCCTCGCAAGACCATTTCTACGTCAAGTTCGACTTTACTTTGATTATCAGTAAAGTGTCCTGTCGGTAAAGTGTCACAGACCCCTGTGAAACTGATGCAGTAGGGAGAAAATGTATCTTCTGGCGCACTTTTTTGCTCCCCGCGTCGTGCTTTTTGATTTATTAGCTCCAAATTTAATTCTAAGCAATTCTAGATTACTTAAAAACTTTGATGTATGATTAAATTGCATTTGTGTCGTAATTTGGGGTACGACAAGTTTACATTTGCGTTGTACTTTTTATATACACCCGGATTTTTTAAATGTATCTACATAAGCTTAATTTAATAATTTGCAATACAATAAAATCATACTTGCTTCGTACTTTTTTTATATATTTACAAGCTTAATTCTATATATAAAAAAAACCAAAAACGATAATACTGCGAGCGTGCAATTTCAAATACAGCTCGTGACGCGTCCAATAAGTATATAAGATAAATATGAAAGTCCAATAATATATTTATTTCCCAATTTCCGCTCACCCTAGGAGCTATTCCAAAATTATCTGTAAAAGATTTCAAACTTGTTTCTCAACAACTTCTGTAGGAAAAAATTCCAATATTACTGTTGTTCCTTTTTGATATTATAATTAAAATTGAGTTACTGGAGAAATAGTTTAGCTCAAAAGATTTATATTTACAATATTATTGTTTCCAAGGATAAACTATTTACACCAGATGAACTTGACAACTCAAGAAACTATTAATATTAAGTCCTTCTAGGCATTCCTATTTCCAAAAAACTTTTTTTATTATTGAAGATCATTTATTTGGACGATCAAATTTTTATCATTCATCACAAAAAAAAAATTTTTCTGTAAGTAAATAATTAAGTTGTTGAAAAACATATATTATATAGTGATGATATCTTTGGTAACCAGAATATATATATTCAGGGCACTAAATTAGAATACTCATGGTTGATGCAACCAAAGTGTTATTAATTTTTAGAAAAACAAATTTTTTCTTTTAAATATTTAGTTGTCCATGATGAGACATAGGCGAATCTGAATTAAAAATTTTTTTTTAAAATAAAAAATGTCAACCAAAGAATATTAATTATTTAATCTAAGTTTTATAAATATTTAGACTGATTGATTAAATGGCAAAATCAAGATATGAATATGTAAAAAGTTTTGAAAAAGATGATTCGTTATTGCCTAACACTTGGATGGTTTTACGTATAGATGGAAGAGGTTTTCACAAGTAAATTACAAAACAAAAAGAAAATTTAACAGTTATAGAAATTATACACTTGTTACACAAGTAACCAACTGATCTATTGATATAGGTTTTCGGATAAGCATAAATTTGAAAAACCAAATGATAAAGCAGCTTTAGATCTTATGAATAAGTGTGCACAATCAATTATGAATGAATTTCATGATATAATATTAGCATATGGACAAAGTGATGAATATAGGTAATAATCACAGAATCATAAAATAATAGTAAATGATATATTAATATATTATTAACAAATATTTATAAATAGTTTTGTGTTCAAAAAAAATTGCAACCTTTATGGAAGACGTGAATTGTAAGTAATCTTATGTACATATATTTATAATTTTTTTCTCTTTTCTCACTTTCATTCTCCTTTCTCTTTTCTAGTAAAATATTATCAGTAATTGTTAGTCAATTTTCTTCTAATTATGTATATTATTGGAAAGATTATCTTCCATCAAAAGAATTATTATATCCACCCTCATTTGATGGTAGAATCGTAATTTATCCTAGTGATAATAATTTACGAGATTATTTATCTTGGAGACAGGTTGATTGTAAATATTCTTTAATGAATTATTATTATACTAATAATATTTACAATGTAGTAATAATAATAATTTATAATAAGGCCATATAAATAATCTATATAATACATGCTTTTGGGCCTTGGTAAATTCTGGTAAATCTGAATCTGAAGCAGAAGAATTTTTAAAAGTGAGCATTTACCTTTAATTTCTCAGAAAAATTTTTTTTTTCAATTAGCAACTAACTAGCTTTTATTTATTACTTTTTAATGAATGTTAGGGAACAGTTTCATCAGATAAAAATGAACTATTATTTTCTAAATTTAATATAAATTATAATAAATTACCAGAAATGTTTCGTAAAGGTTCTTTATTAATTCATCAAAAGGTATTTTATATAAATATGCATGTGTTATTTTACAATGTTATATTATTACAATGTTTAATATCTCTATTTCTATCACTTATAAATAGATTGAAGAAAAAACCATAAATCAAAAAGGTTTAGAAGTTACAAGGGGAAAAAATGTTGTTCCAATATTACATGTTGATATTATTAAAGATGAGTTTTGGGAAATTCATTTAGAACTTGGAATTAAAATATAATCAATTGCTCATTTATTTTTTTACTTTGTATTAACATGTTTCTGTAAGATCATGTTTCATCCTCTATAGTAAGTTTGGTGTGACTTTATTAATCGGATGAATTATCAATCTGTCCAATCCTTTTCCCTGTCAAGCAACACCCATTGTTTTGATTTTTTTTTTATTTTTACAATCTTGAAAGATTATGTTGAAAATAATGATGAAAATGTATTGTTATTTTGAAAGTTATGAAGCTAGTGAGCAAATAATGGTGCAAAACTCAAGAGTTAAGGCATTAATATGTAAGATCACTGAATAGTTTACCAAATGATAATTACAGTATATGTCATATGCAGAAATAGTCAACCTTTACATGTTATAACTTGGCAATATTTTTGCACTCTTACTGGTGAATTTGATGAAGATCTAATGATATATTACTGGTTGAGCAATATTGTTTGTCATTATGTCCATATTTTGCATTAACCATGTTTAACAAAAAATTAAAAATCAAGGAGTTAGAAATATATCAAATATAAAATATATTTTATTGCCTTATTATAATGTAATATTATACAAGCATTGAAGAGTATAATGCTTGACATGCAAGGCAATTTTCAAAACAACTACATTTTGGATTATCTGCTTCTTTCAATAATTCATTTGATTCATTAATTGTTCCTTGAACTCATCTAACAAATTAGAAGATAAATATTAAAACATCTCATCATATATTCAATGGGTAAACATTGGTTTCCTATAAAGATGTTCCAAATAATGTTAAACCATTATTTTCTAAGAAGGGTAAAATTAACATTATTATTAAGGATCTATTTTTAAAAAAATCAAGCAACAAAAATGAATAAATGAAAGGTTTTGGACAGAAAAAAAGGATGGATTTCTTTCATGAGCTGTTTTTGATGTAGGCCTGCCTCCTCTAAAAATAGAGGATCCATTTATTAAATTTTGTCAGAACTTATGTCCTGCATATGTTATCATCTAGGAAAAGTTTGTTAAGTGACAAAATTGCTTATATCATATAATGGTAATTATTTGGTAATTAATACAATTTGTATGTAATTGATCATCAATAAATTGTGTTATGTTTGCTTTGTGTAATAATAACTTTTTCTCTAAAGATCTTTTTGACTAAAAAAAGTTACGCGTTTTTCTACCTTCCAATAAAAAATAAAAAATAAAGTCAATGATAAGCGTTGACAATATTTCAATTATAGTTAATACTGTAAAGCTATATTACGATTCTGAGCAAAACTTGTCAAGCTACTACAACTGCTACTACATTAGGAATTTTGGCTAAATGGTTAGAAACAATAAGAAACATTTCTGTTACCACTGATAATCTATATAATATTCTGCAAGTTCATTCGGAGGAATTCATGTTGGGTCAAAAATGGTCAAAAACAATAAAATAATTCATTTATAGATATTGTATTTTTAATAAATCACAAGACAAAATCATATATGTATCAATTAATTAATATTAAAACAAGTTATTAATTACATTGATGATGACAAGTTTTATACCTGAAATTTGGTAATACAAATATTCACTTTGTCTGATTTGTTGCTCAACTGAGATTTTTATATAAGGTAAAAATGCCTATTTTGAACTCTGATCCTCATATAAGACAGAGTTGTCAGAAACTCGGATTTTAATTTATAAGGTAAAAAGTGATACCGATTTTTAAAGAAGGTAATATATGGGCAAAGGAAGAAAAATCAGTGCTCTATTTTATGACATGCTAAACATTGGTCATAAAAAAAAATGTTATGAGCTTTTATATTTGCTAAAAACTCATTATGACAATGTCAAGAATTCATAAACCAAGAAAGATCCAAAATTTACAGCTGAAAAATTAAAAAGTCAGCATTATGATCAAAATCACTAAAATGTAAGTGTGACAAATATATAAAAATTTGGACCCAGATATTCTTGAAATACATCTTAATGGAAAAGGATATGTATACAAAGCTGAAGGCAATCAACCTATACTCAAGGATTAGATTACCAAATAGGTTACAAGAAAATTAGTCAATTAGTTGGAGAAACAACAAATAATAATATTGTAAATGAATGAGGCAACAAAGATATTTATTATTGTTAATTTAATTCACTTGTAAAAATAATTTGATTGGTGTCAAAACTTGTTTTGGACAAAATAAAATGGAAGAAAATTCAAATCATCATCATGTAAATTAGTTAGCAGTATTCCTTATTTATTATTATAAATAAAAAAGTATGGTGGACAAAGTCCTATAATTAATTTGCCTGTAATAGAGCCATTTAGTTAAAAATATAAATGAATATTAATATTAATATAATGTACAGAATCTTTTTTTTAGAATTACACAACGTCGATCATTACAGTATTTAGTAATTTAAAATAACACCAAAAATTAAAACGTATCATAAAAAATAATGTCTTGGAGAAATCAATTATCAAAAAGTTTAAAAGAACTTCGTATACATTTTTGTCAAACTTCTCCTTCTAGTAAAGGAGTTCGGTAAATATTCTTTTCAATTTCTTTATTTATTTTTCTCTTCAATAACAAATCACATCTTCCTATTGCTCTCCTTTCAATAACTAATGAAAAAAAAGCAATTATCTAGAGAATTTATCACAAATAACTATTTATCATTAAAAGAGGCTAATCCAAAATTTCCGATTCTAATTCGTGAAGCAAGTGGAATAGAAGCTCGTTTTTTTGCTAGATATGGTACTTATGCACTTTACATATTACATACATAAAAAAGTGTCAGTATTATCTAATTCTAAATCATTAATATTTATTTTATTAGATTTTGGAGAAGAGAAAAAAATTGCTTTAAATAATCTCTCAGCTAGAGATGTTGAATCTAAATTAGAAGAATTGGTTTTAAATAAAGATTCTTTAAAATCATCATGATAAACAAATAGCTGACAATAATAACAATCAATAATAATAAATTTTCTTATCAATCTCTTATCCATCAATCAATATTTAATATTTTTGGCACAATATCATATAATAGTAATTAAAATAAATAAATGATGTATATTTATAGGTTAGGAACAAACATTACTTCCTACTTTGGTATTTAAAATTAAACCAACAATTAAACCATAAAGACCCAATTACTTCAACAAAAATCAATATTAAAATCATTCCTACAAATAATCTTTGTTGTTGTGCATGCCCTCTTACACACTTTTGAAATAAGAACATAAATATATAAATGAGTTATATAACACTTACAGCATCTCCAGCATCACCTATTGAATAGCTTGCTGCTAATCAGTAAGTCCTACTGCCAATCCAGATCCTAATTGAATGAATCTGCTAAAATTATTTAAGATTAAGATTGGAGTTACTCTTATTATTATTACTATTACTATTTTTTTTAATGTAGGCTTTATAATTGTAATGCTTATTCTATATACAATAAGAATTATCATTAATAGTATGCGCAACAACATTCGTTTAACCATAGATCTCACAATGTTATTATTATATACAATAAGAATTATCATTAATAGTACGTGCAACAACAATTCGTTTAACCATAGATCTCTCAATATTATTACATACAATAAGGATATCATTCATAGCAGTAGTTACCATCAGTTGATTTTTTTTGATGGTCGCATAGCAATGATTCTAAATCTATTTTTTGAAACAGACAAATAAATATCGAGACAATGTTATTATTATATACAATAAAAATTATTAATATACAATAAGAGTATAATAATAATGCCTCGCATAACAATAATTCAACCATAGATTCATTTAAATACAATGTTAGAAATCTGTATTATGAATTATTTGAAGTGAATGTATAAAATGTAATAAACTAACAATTCTAATTATATTACTCAAAGATCTTTATTTCTGCTCATTTAACCCTTCCTTCTATTTTAAATATAATGTAGATCAGTAAAACAAATCTCTCATCAAAACCTAACTAACTCTTGTGCGAGCCAATAGTACCTTTGTTGTTGCAACATTTGAAAGTCCAACACATCATTTAAAGAGGTATTAGCAAAAAAAACTTAATGTATAATTAAAATGAAACTTAATAGAAATGCACTTTTTTGAAAAAGATCAATGAAATAAAGCTTTAGACGTAAAAAATCTTCACCGCTACTTTTCTTTCATCTTGGGAACCAAAATTTTTTGTCAAAAAAATGTATTTATTTTATTTGAAAAGTTTACAAAACATTATTTTGTTATATAAAAACGTTGAATTTATGAAATCTTAGTAACATTCGTGCCCTATACAACCACGTGATATTTGTAACATGTGAGCAATTATTGAATGGTTTTTAATTGGTCGAAATTTTAAAGGTAGTAAAGGTTCCTTTGATTATCGTGTAAACTAATTGGGACATTCAAATTTTATACGACGTCCATGCTATATTAATTGATTAGTTGATAAATTGTAAATGAATGCAAATGCGAATTGGAGAATGAAGCAGGAAAATTATTCTCTTTACCTTGTATCTAAACACCTAAATACCTTTAATATTTTTATGACATACGTTATCACAAATTCTATATCTAATAATATAAATATAAATATAAATATACATAAACTTGGACATTAATTAATTATATTACTGTATTGTTATTATCTTCATCCTCTGTTTTTTAAAAATGTCTTCAGCTATAATAAGAACAAAAGATCGAAGACAAGAAGGTTATCAATCTTTTACAAATCCAAATCAAAGGTAAAATTTTCATTAATTGATCACATTATAGTATTTTGATTCATTTTATTTAATTCAATATATATATATATATATATCTAATGTTGAAGTTATTGATTGTAGTCATAATAATAGAAGTAACAAGAATAAATGGAATAAGAATAAAAATAATAATAATAATAATAACAACAACAATAACGATTTTAATATTAATAATACTAATAATTCTCAACATTCAATTAATCTAACATCAATAACTCAACAACTTCCAAATCCTAGTCCATCATTCACAAATCATTATCACAACAACGGTTATATTAACAACGTTAACCATAATACCAATAATCATGCTACTAATGTTGCTAATAATCATTTTTCAATATCTCCAGGTCCAAATTCATTCAAACAAATTGAACAAATAGTTTATGATGAAAGTTCTAGCAGACATATGCATGATCGAATGTTATTTCTACTTTTTAATTTAGTTGTATGTATCATCAAATATTTAGCATATTATTATTATTATTATTATTATTTTTTTGAAAAAATAATAATAATATCTTTAATTTTTTCTAGGGTAGGAATGTTATTGTCACTTTAAAAAGTGGTGTAAAATATCAAGGTTTTTTCATGGCAGCATGTACAGATGGTGGAATTGGCGTGGTGTTAAGATTAGCCAAAAGAGTTTTATCCAAAAGTGAAGAAAAAACCACATCAAATCCTGCAAAAGAATCTTTTATCATATTAGAAAAGGATCTTATGGATATATATGCTACTAATGTTGACTTTTCTGCATCAGAAAAATCAAATTTAGAACGTGATAGTATGTTATATGTTAATATAATCAAGATATTTAATATTATATTATATTATGTAACTTACTTACTTAATAATTAATAAACTAGGCTTTAAAACAGATTCTAATATCTCTGATCGCACAGGAATAAAAGAAAGGGAACTTCATAAATGGACTTCTGGCGAATCAGAAGAGCTTTTTGAAGGCTTAGAATATCCTTCCATAATTTTTTTATGAAAAAATCATATACGATTATTTTATTTATTTTAATCCTTAATTTCTTTCCACAGATAATTTAGGCCAAGAAAATGGTGATACTTGGGATCAATTTGCTGCAAATGAACAATTGTTTGGAATTGCCACTGATTTCAATGAAGAAATTTATACCACAAAATTAGATCGCTCAAAAGCTGATTTTAAAGAACGAGAAAAGGCTGCTATCGCTCTTGCAAATGAAATTAACAGAGTAAGATGTTTTAATAAAAAATAAACCATAAATATATTTATATTTTATTTTAGAATATTCAAAGATTAATATTATATTTGTATGATTATTATAGACTGCTACTACAAATACTCATATGCTAGAAGAACGTGGTTGTATCATTGATGAAAATCAAATGGACGAAGAAGAACGGTAAGCGATTAATTGATTTCTTATTCAAAAATTACCTTGATTCGATTATTTAATTAAATAGATATCATTCATACATAATAATAATAATAATAATAAATTTATTAGTTACGGCGCTGTTATTCGTAATCGTGATCCAAGTAAATACATGCCACTCACGCTTTCTAAAATACAAAAACAACAGCCACTGCCACAACCATCATCAATTAAATCAAATCAACAATCACAATCACGGCCAAAATTAAATGCTACTACGCAAACAATTAAAAAATTAGATACTATTAAAGAATCTTCTAAAGACATTGCTACTACTACTACTATTACTACTACTACTACTACTACTACTACTACTACTAATATTACTACTACTACTAAATCAAAATATTTAGAAGAAACAAAATCATTTTCATCCATTAATAACAACAAAAATAATAATGGTAGTGATGGTGATAATATTCTAAAGGCAATACCTTTAACTAATGGAACTGCTGAAACTACTAATGAAGCAGCTACATCTGTACAAAAGATGTCTAATTTGGCTCAATTCCGAATAACAGAACCCATTGATGTATTAATTCAAAAGGTTCTTAGAATATTATTTAATATGTTTATTGTTTGTTTATGTTAAATTAATAAATATATATACTTTATTTTTAAGAGAAATAATAATAAAGATTCTGAGGGGAAAAAAATCGAAACGCAGATTATTAATAGATTTCGACAATTTGCAACCAACGAAAAAGAAAGACTACAACACAAAAAACAAGCTATATTTAGAAAAGAAATGGATAAAAAAGCCGCTGAATTACTTGAATGGGGCCAAGGCTTTAAGGTTTTTATTTTTTTTTATGTTTTTATATATTTTTATATTTTATATTTAAGAATAAAAACTCATTATTAATAAATTTATAGTTAGATTTGCCATTACCAAAAGATCTTATTCCAATTTTGACAAAAGATGAATCTAAACGTCAACAGCTTGAAGCTAAATCTGTGGCAGCAGCACACAATTTAGATAATGAAAAAATAAAAGATAAATCACAAGATAAATACAAGATACAAGATAGATGTGTTGAAATTAATAACAACAACAATGACATCAATAACAATAACAATAACAATAACAATAGCAATAAACAAATAGATAAATTATTCGAAGATAAAACAATCATATCCAAACATTCGGATATCAAAACAGATCTTAAAAAACCCGAAGGTGAAAAAACTCAAAAAGCTCAACCTGAATCAAAAACATTAATAACTGATAACAAAACAACATCATCAGAATTTGATAAGTTAACTTCTGATGCTCCTCTACCTTCAATGAATGATAACAATAACGATTCAACATCAACATCAAATTCTCAATTCAAATTTAATGTTAAAGCATCAGAATGGAAACCAAATCCTAATGCGGCAAGTTTCACTCCGGTATGGGTTGATTGATGTAACAATCTTCATAAACAACCCTTTTATATATATATATATCTATTATATTTTTATAAAGAATTAATTTAAATTAAAGTTATATATATATATTTTAATGTAATAGGTTGTCACTAATACCAATATTGATAGAAAATCACCTGATTCAGTATGTATTAAATTAATCATTAATCTATTATTAAAAAAAGTACAAAATGGAAATAATAAAACCAATTTTTTAGTCACCTTTCTTTGGAAATCAACAATTAAAGAAAAATTCTGCAACAATTAAAGATGGTTTTCATAAAGGAAAACCATTAATAAATCCAAATACAATTCGTAAGTATTTAAAAATTTTAATATTACATAATCAATTATTAGACATTGTTTTGCTGTCAAAACTGATATGATGATGAATTATAGTTGTCAATCCAAGTTATGGATTTATGCCTTACTCTGTTGCACCTTTTCGATATCCAAATTCAACTCAATATGGTGTAGTCTCTTTACTATTTTTAGTTTGAATTTCTTTTTTTTTTTTTTTTTGGTATATATGACCAAGATAAATTTTTTTTATTAATAATGCAAATTATAGTGTAACAGATGACATTTTTCATTTCTCTATGTTTGCGAATTCAGTGTAACCGAGGACATTTTTTCCTTCGAATTATATAAAGGCGGTGACCTTTTCCATTTTCCATCAATCGAATCTATAGTGAGGCGGTCACATTTTTTTTTTTTAAAGTACTTTCGAATCATAGCATTGGCGGTCACATTCAATAGAGTTTTCCCATAATAAATTTTGAGGATCAAACTTACCAAATCAAGCTACATCATTAAGGAACAAATGACGCGTGACTTTTTTCCGATTAATTTGAATGACAAATTTTATGTCCGGGGCTAATTTTATGCAACAAAACAGAATATTTTCGTAGTTGGAAGGAATGAAAACTTACTCTTTCCTTTGTATTCATACTCAAACACATATATACCTTATCTATAATCAGCAACAATAATAATTAAATATTAATGATAAATGATAATTCAATTAATCCAAGTTCATTTTATTAAGGAAACATTAAGTTTTACGAAATTGTCTAAAAGTATCCCCAAAAAAATCATTTAAGAAATAAATAATTGTTTTATTTATTTGGACAATTAATTATTAACAAATATTTTCTTTGTTCTTTTTAGGATTTCAATGCTTGCAATCTTGCCTGCATCTCATCAAGTTCGGGTTCTTCTTCCTCCTCTTGTGTTTGCTAATTTTGATTTTTTTAAGAATATTTATGTTTAATTCATCTAATTATAATATATGTGGATTTAAAAAAGATTTAATGATATAATTTACCTCAAGTGGTGCACCAACATTTCCAGCCTCGCCAAGTAAACCATTTGTTAGTTCAAAAAGAACATTGTTAACTTCTTGTTCTGCCTCTTCTTCAACATCACTTTCTTCCAATCCTTCAAACGTATCTTCTATCATTTCATCCATAATACCTGCCTAATATGTAGTATTTATAATAAATAAAATAAATAAGTTAAATATTTTATTACTGAATCCCCCCCAATAATAATAATTTATTTTCATAAATAGAAATTTATAGTTATACCTTTGTCATTTCCATTGATAATTCCTGCATACCTTTGGAAATTTCTGGTAATCTTGTCAATCCATTCACCATTTTCATAACATCTGTGCTTTTTTTTAATGTTCCAGATAATTTTACGGTTGCTAATAAAAATTATAGTCATTAATTAACATAACCTTACATAAAAAGAAGACAATTGTAGTATTTATTTATTTGAAATCTATTTACCTAATTGATGTTGTAATTGTAAATTGATTGAATTTAATTGTGCTTTACCAGTGTATAGTCTTTGTTTTTGTCGACGTGTTCTTACAAGTTCTTTGGCAAAAAGTTTACAGGCAGCATTATCATTTTTCTTGGCATTTTGTTTCAAAAGAGCTATGGTTTTTTTCTCTACGTCGTTAAAATCTTTAATTTGCCTTTCTAATGATCTTTGTTGTGTTCGAATATCTCTTTGCCATTTCCTTACCTAAAAGATAATATATATGTTGTAATCGTAATTTCATGAGAATTGTATGTTTCACGCATGCATATTAATATGTTCTATTTTTTCAAACTATTATTTATTGTCTTTCGAATGAGGGAGAAATTGCGAATACAGCTTACTTTCTGTTTTTCGGTTGTTTCGCGGATTGCTCTTTTTTTTTTTTTTGAAAGAAAAAAACTATTTGAAAACCATTATTACCATTTCATCCGATGTTGGTTTTTTACCAAAAAGTTTTTGTACTGTTTCCATAATGAAAATTCTTAGTAAAATCAACCTTACAAATTATGATGATGTCATAATTGAATTGAGTGAAACAATAAACTGTGAAAGATCATCCATACATCACATTGATTTTTTTTTGATCATCAAAAATTTTAAAAATGGCTCTTGGAACTAATAATGAAAATGAAAATCATGTTAAAGACTAGGAGCTTTCCGAAGCTTTACATGAACGATTAATTTCATTTCAAAAGATAAAGCTGTGTAGGAAACTGTTGTTAATAATTATATAAATTATTGGGCAGGAAAGGACCCAATGACAGAAAATGAAGTTGATAAAGAGGCCAGAAAATCTAATTATACATATCTAACAAATTCTTACTATAATATTCTTACTGATTTTACGAGGTAAACATTTTAATTTGATAATTTGATAAAGATTGATATTGATACTTATCTTTTATTATTATTTAATTTAATTAGTATGGTTGGATGGTTGTTATCATTAATATCTAAAAGAGGAGAATTAATTTTTTGATATTTATTATTACTCAAATATTAATATTATTATCATAGATAAAACAAAAGAGAATTAATTTTTCACTATTCATACCTTCTTATTCATACTCTCTTATTATTATCATTAATAATTTTTTGTTTCTTATCAATATCTATTAATCATTAAATAAATATGCATTTTTCCTTTTCTGCCAGTCATTTCTAACCTTAGAAACAAAAAACTTTAGTTTGACTACTTGACATAAGCACAATAAAGCAATATTATATCTAAGAGTCAAAGTTTGATTTTTGTTTTTATTTGAATCTACAAAGTTCGAATTCTCTTACTATAATTTGTTATATAGAAATGGTGAACAGAAGGTATAACTTTGAGCAGACTATTCTTTTCCATTTCCATTATAAAAACTTAGCTGAAATTTTGCAAGGTGATAGACTAACAAGTAAACCTTATTATACTAAATCGGGAAGATCCAAATCTGCCCTATAGCTAATTGTGGCTTCATAGAAAGTCATCATTGCTGCTGCTGCCACCAGCTAGACATATCCTGCCACAGTTAAAATGGCAGCAGAGAGGTTAGTAAGTCCCCCTTATAAATAGATCAGGTCTCTTCCATAAGTGTCTGTGTGCAAAAAAATGTTCCTTATGTTATGGGCAGCATTAACATCTCAATTCCAATGTGTCAGACAGACTGATTTGCAGACTCTGATGGACCAGAATTTTTGATGCTTATCAAACCACCCATCACACAAAGAACAGACTGAGGAAGTACAGAACTCATCAATGTTCACCACCCTGCAGTGTCTAGAAAGCTCCTGGTGAAATTCTTTTACAGGGCCTGGAGCATGCCCACATGATGTTGATGAGAATTTACCATCACCAAATGCAACAACTGTACTGTCACCATTGCTATTTGTTATTCTCTTGCACAGAATATCAAAGGCCTTCTGTTTATTAATAAAAGATTTCCATCACAACTGACACCAGCAATGTTCACAATAAAAATCAAGAATTATATCAAGATAAAACAGAATGTAAACAAGGTAAGAGACATATTCATAGACATTGGTGACACCAGAGGTTGGAATATCTAGATTCTGTATTAGTATTAGGCAAAAGGTATGTAAGTAATATTATTCAATGATATTCTTGTTTAACAGCAAATTAAATTAACAAAGTATAGCTCACCTTGAATAACAGCCTGAAGATATTTTTTTTTTTCCAACCACAACTCACATTTTTTATGAGCACAAACAAACCCTGCTAAGTTCCAGTATTCCTTGTTGGAACAGTTCACAAATTTTTCATCTGAACTCACTGCTGTAAACAGATCTTTTCTTCCAGGATCCAGTCCAAATACTTTGCATCCATTTAAAT